>SNQJ01S0095187.1:0-18871 GCA_010110895.2 Picea sitchensis | reverse complement strand
TCTTGATGAACAATGTGCTCAGCAAATTCCTAGACAAATTTGTACTAGTTTTTATTGACGATATATTAATTTACTCAAAAAATAGAGAGGAACATGAGGAACATCTTAGACTTGTGCTTCAAGTGCTAAGAGAACATCAACTCTATGCCAAATTTAGCAAGTGCAACTTTTTCTGATTTTGTTTACTTCTGTACATACACGTCATATTGATAGATAGAACATCAGGGACGATGTTCCTTTAAGGGGGAGGGAATTGTAACACCCTATTTCCCCCAGTCTGTAAAAATAACTATATTGGCCAAGAACTATGGAAAACTCAAAGATGTGAATGTTTGATTTGACGGACCTTTGCATAAAAGGTCGATGATTGTAAATTATATTATGATTATGTGTTGCATGACTGCTGGGAGGGGGATGTGCTAAAAGAGACCACAATGGCTAATGAGAGGTGGTGGAAGGACCTGGAATGGTTGCGTTAACTTTCACCAGACCAGTACCATACTGGTTTTTACTTGATCAAAGATCAAAGTAGCTCTCTGACCCTAGAATGGATTTCTCGTTATATTGGTAGGTGGGGAAGCTCCTCAAGAGTTAATAAGGGGATGGGGGTGAACCGCCCATCCATAACAGCTCCCAGACCTGACCAAAGATGGGGATATTCGTGTCACACACAATCTTGTAGAGAAAAGGCAAGAGAGGAAGTGTGGTAACGAGGGAAGGGAGGAGAACACACGCGACGAAGATCGCGAAAGAGAACCGAGAGAAACTCAAGAAATAGAGAGAGTTCTGAACAGAGGAGAAGGAGAGTAACCTTCGTCCTTGACTTCTTTTGAGTTGGAAGTAGGAGACTGAATCTTGAGCATCGTGGTCTAGCTCGGGGGTGGCTAGTGGTAAATCCGTTCGGAGTCACTGAGCCTATGGTTGGGTGGAAACGAGCACCCCTCTTAGCAGTCGCATCACACCTAGTGTTTTCTGATAAGTGTTTATATCTTGTATCTTGAATTCAATATCCTTAACGCATGCTCATGTTTGTACACTCATAAATGGTTTCTGTATAGAAGTGTTTGCCTGGTGTTTTGATCAGAAATAATGGATGCATGCTTATACTGATATGACCATAATTGGTTTATGTATAGAATGAATAAGTTCAGATTATGAGTTCGTTCCCTTGAGATTTGTCCCATTTACTTGACTCACGCTATGCCCTGGTTTGATTTCCCGAAGGAACCTCCTTCCGGGAAGTTCCCTCGCATTCTAGAGCTGGAGTGAGTTCCTTGAAAAGAATACTATTTTAGTAAACCCACGAGTTTACTTCACCTCTGTCACAGATTTCATAGCTCAGTGATTTAGGAAGGCTTTTTAGTCAGGTCACCAAGCCTAGGGATAATTACCCAAGAACTCGTTGAAGGATCATGTGATCTGAGTCTGGAAACCTTGTACAAGAGAGAGTTGTTCTCTTAGGTTTTCGACGTTTCGGCACCCGGGGAACCCAAGGGAATGTTCCCTCGTATTCGCCAGTCACAAAATCCCGATATGCGAAACCCCGAATCAGTTTAACGTGAATAGGTTTTGGCATTTCGACACCAGGGAAACCCAAGGGAAAGTTCCCTCATATTCACCAGTAGCGAAATCCCAATATGCGAAACCCCGAATCGGTTTAGCATGAATAGGTTTCAGCATTTCAACACCCGAGAAACCCAAGAACAAGTTCCCTCATATTTTCCAGAAATCCTGATATGCGAAACCCCAAATCGGTTTAGCGTGAATAGGTTTTGGCGTTTCGGCACCCGAAAAACCCAAGGGCAAGTTCCCTCGTATTATCCCAGTCACAAAATCTTGATATGAGAAACCCCGAATCAATTTAGCGTGAATATGTTTCGGTTTTTCAGCACACAGGAAACCCAAGGGAAAGACCCCTTGTGTTCTCCAGTTGCGAAATCCTGATATGCGAAACCCCAAATCGATTTAGCATGAATAGGTTTTGGCGTTTCGGCATCCGGGAAACCCAAGGGAAAGACCCCTCGTCTTCGCCAGTCGCGAAATCCCAGTACGTGAAACCTCAATGCACTCTATGAATGAGCCCTAGGTCACCAGACAGGGTCTTGTGGTAGGGAGGAGGAGTCCTGAAAGAATCTGGACCGCCCATTTGTAGGGATGCGTGATGAAGATTTAAGGTCATCGGGGTTCTGGACATCAGAGAAATAGGAATGAAGACCCTGCCAAAATCTCGAAAGGTAGAATGCTGGGATTTAATCTGGGTCGTTGATCAAGGAGATGATCTGGTACATAGATCCCGATGATACTTGGATTTCGAGTTTTGGGGATTCAAAAGGGAAAGGAGGAACGCTTGCATCGTGATTCCCCGAATCGCGAAACCCCGAAAAGAATTTAGAGGATTAGCATCAGGTCATAGGATTGGTCGTATGGCAAGCAAACCAAGGGAGGAGCTAAGGATCTGTTAGACCCTTTTGGGTTTCGGCATTTTGAAAGATAGAGAACAGGGGAATGCTTGCATTGCGATTCCCTGAATCACAAAAGATGAAAGTGCCTTTTTGGTAAGGCATGTGGTCATAGCCAACGATCGCATGGGGAAGGATAAGGGTAGGGAGGGTCTACGCTAGGCCCATAGAAATTCGGGGATTCTGTTCCTTGAAGAAAAGACAAAAAGAAAAATAAAATCTTAATTGCCGTAGTGGGTGTGTGAGACTTCTCCACTTCAACCTACATACACCTAAAAACTAGGGTTTTTTCAATGTTTTTTGTAATTCCAAAGATTTCTCTGTCAACCCTTCGTGCTACTTCAGACTTGTGCAACTTCAGATACATCAATGAGTACTTGTAATAAACCTTATACAATAATAGATATTCAATGTGCTCAATAGGTGCTAATAGGAGAGACTTGGTCTCTTATTTATACTTCCATGTAGCTTCCTCAAAGGGTTACCTTCTAACCAACTTAACCCAATTTCATTCTTTTAGGGATAACCCACTTCTAACCACTTGTCCACTTCTAACCCACTTTGCTACAAATAGTAAATTCTCCACTTCTAGTTGCAACTAATTTATTTTTAATTATTTTCTTATTGCAACAACTTAACCCATGATTAACTCCTAGTTTTACTCACTTGACTAGTCAACTTCTTCTAGGAGATTCTATAATAATTTTGACTTATTTGACCTTCTAGATAACTCATGAGGGTTCTCCAACTTTACAAGGCCATAAGTCTCTACCTGTGAGGATTTATGTGGCATTTCACACATCACCGGAAATGGCATGACATGTACTATCCATCTAGAATAGTATTACCTACAATATATTAAACTTCGTACCATTATACATCAATCAAACTGAAGTCCCTTAACCATATTGTTGGGGATACCATAATTTTCTACTGGAATTGCTTCAAGGGTTGACATCAATGACATCCAACCTAATTAATCAACAATATCCCCCTTTGGCATTGATGGAAACACTCTGATGCAACTCAAAATTCATATCGCTTATACTCCCCCTGTGACCATCGCTCCCCCTGGAACCATGCCTCTGTTCTCTCTTTCCAAGAATCTAAGTCTTTGACCTACACCTGGTGAATCTCCCCCCCTTTGGAATCAATGGAAAAGGTAACTTCCTATCTATGGATGATCCCCCTTGTTAGCACTAGAAGTTAACTCAAGACTACTATTTGAGTTAAGCCTAGCACACCTTGTTTCAAAATAATTAAAGAAAATAGTTTTGGAGAGGTGGAGGGATCACACTATTGATCTCAATGTATCTAGATGAGTGAGCTATTAGAATCACTTTCCCTATGTGAAGCAGATCAGGTACAAAAAACCTCAGTTGGAGTGAAAAGAGTATAAGGTATAATTAAGGAGAATTAATGAAAAAAAACTGGAAATCATCAAAGAGAATCTGTTCTTTAATATATTTGACCAGTAGAAGAATAAACCTACACTCAGAAATCCTTTCTGAACAAGATTTAAAAGACTCAAAAACACATGTGGAAAATATTTCACTATAAAAATAGAGAAACCTTTTCAACATATAACGATAATGATATGTTCAAAATGAGGAAATAGAAGTGATAAACAAAGACGAGAGATACACACCAACCATCAACTTCATTAACAAATGAAATCTTTACATAGGTAGGATGGATCAAAATAGTCTAATAATAAGAACCTTTAAGTCAAAATAGGGATCCAACCCATTCTTTCTCCGTTTCATCTAATATATAGTGTTTTAAATTGGTTACATGCATTAATGGTCAACATGATATTTAGGGACACCTAAAAACTAATCCCTACAAATGCTTAGGGCGAATATATGCCTCTAATTTCTGATATACAAAAAATAAACAGTTTACAAAATAGATCCTAGAATTAAGGAAATAGCCTTGCATAAAAAGCTCTTTGGTTGACCTTCTTTCCCTATGGATGATTACACTGCATATTCCTATTTATATTTCCAAGATATACTTGATCTTAAATGATCCACTCGAATCTATCCTTTGACAATTCAACCATGATAACAGATCTATATAGTCATCGTATCCCAAGATAGATTTTTAGATCCACAAAATGGTGTATAACTCCATAATATGATATATAAAGAGCTTACATAGTTTATAACCCTATTCCATTACAAAAATATGAAATTGTGTCATATTTGCATAAAAATGGGCTGCTACAGGTGAATGTTCCTGTAGTGCCCTTGTTTTCCTGTGTATGCGAATGCGGGAACTTCTTGTAGCGACATACAAAAAACTAGTTTTGCATGTTTTCAACTCTTTTCGTCATCCAGGTTACAACTGATCATAAAAAAAATAGGAATGACACCTTAGATACAAGAAACAAAAAGGGTTTATTCCATTGTTAATCATTTTCAGTCACAGTTTAGGATTTGCATTGGAGGTGGAGTTCATAAACTGAAAGATCTCCTTGAAAAATTGAAGTAGATGCTTTTGCCAGCAAACCCAAACCATTCCTTCTGGTCTGCTGAGATTGAGAACAAGTTTTATTTATCTTGGGCCTATCCCCTTCAGATCTGATATTAGGGTTTGGGACTTTCATATTCCTCTTACCTTTTTTTCTGGCATAAACTCTGTCTTTTCATGTGGGATTTTTTTTATTTACTGTTAGACCTCCCTTCTTAAATTTATTCTTCTCAAGCTTAGTTACATGGATTTTCTTACTTGTAGATGGATTTTCCATAGGTTTTTCATATTATTCATTGATAATTATGACCTTATCTTTAATGTCAAGGTCATACACTTCTTTGGATTTGAACCTGAATTTATTTCGAGGCATTATGCTTCTTTTTCTTACCAAAATTCTATATTTAGAGGAATCATCTTCAGAGGGTATTGAAGTAGGAGGAGTGATATCTGGGATAGGATATTTAGGCTATACATGATCTTCAAATTCCTCTGTTGTTTCAGGTTGTTTATCTTCCATGAAAACCCTAGGTTTGGATAACCTTTTTGTCCTTTTAGAATAAGTCTTCTGTGCAAAAAGAAACATATACTTACCTCCACCTAGGATATGAGAAGACCTTGCATCTACGTGTTGTCTAGTTGGAGTAGCTTTCATAGGCTCATATGAATTATTTAAGAAATATTCTCTTTTGCCCTTCTTTGAAATGGTTGGTTGACTGGATCTGGGTGAAGCTTCTTGAGTTGGATATGGAAAAAGAACACATCTGAATAGCGCCCTTCACATGTGATAAATATCTTGAGCATAGAAAAAATATTTCATCCACTCATCTACAATCCAATATCTAGGAATACCCTTGGCCCAATTAGGGTCTCTGTGTTCATGTTTCAAGAACTGATTAACCTCCCCTCCTGTAATCAATTTATTTTTAAACCATTGTTCACCATTAGTAGGGAGGTTACAAGCTATTGTTATGGATTCTTATGTAACTTGCATAAGCAGGTTTGAAATTCGGACACACTGTCCATTAAAACTTTAAGCAAATGCCTTGGATGCACCATAGTGGTGACCATCCAGTTTGGTACAAAACACATACCACCCTGCCCGATCAAAAATGCATCTACAGTATTCATAAGCTTCCATAACCTTAGGCCCTTCAGGATATTTTCTATTCACGTTTCCACCTTTACCCATCTTGACTATCACAACCAGAAAGCTAGACTCTTTGCTACAAAAAAAGGATATGTCTATTGTGCAATGAGAAAGATAGGAGTTTTATTGGCTCCGTGGGTGAAAATTAAAATTGACCAGTTGCAATAGTAACAATTAATGCACCAAATTTTAAAAGAGTTGCTTTCAGAAAACCTCATCTGCGTGAAATCTTGGACAACAGACACATACAGGTGAAAATACCCCTCATTCACATACTGTGACTATCGATTGGGTACCATATAACTATTTTGAATCTTCATTCAACCTTGTAGGAAAATCCACGAGTTCCAAGTCTCCCAATGGTTCTTGAAATGATCACATATAGGGACATGTGGAAGTTCCTATAGCGCTCAACAAGATTTTTCCTTTTGCATTATTGGATGGATTTGAATTGAATCAACAACTTACTAACTTGGGTAATCATGAAGCATAGATCATGATATGACATATAGATTAAATGAAAATATTTTAAAGCTGATGATGTCATCAAACAATCATACAAACATGTGTATAATTTCCTCTATCCCCCCTTTTATGAGGTTGAGTATCCCTCATTTCTCTCAGGACAATACTAATTTGAATCCCTAATACTATTTTTAACCCTTAATCAAACTAATGATTAGGATTTATAGCTTATACAAAAAATTTGAAAAGGAGAAACTAAGAGATTAGAAATGAGACTTAGCAGAACATAGTAGGTGATAACACCCCTAACTAAACTATCCTTGGGGTTTCTCCCCATGAATGAACTCTTACTGAACCTGTTCCCCCAACCAAAACTATCCTTTGTATCATGCTTCCTCATTTCAATCTAAGACATATAATATAAGCATTCAAAACATTCATTTGGGAGTAGAAATTACTCTAAGTCTTTGGTGAAGATACTCAAAGGATTCCCTTAGAAGCGGTTTTGTGAAGATACATGCAACATGTTCCTTTTTCCCTACATATTCAAATCTGATGTTCTTCTCTGCAACTTGTTCCCATAGAAAGTGATACTTGATTGGAATGTTCTTCATCTTGGAGTGAATCACTGGATTCTTTGAGATACTGATAGTGCTTGTATCATCACAATATATAGGAATGGGCTCATCATACTCAACCTGTATATCTGCCAAATTATGTTTCATCCATAGAACCTGTGTACAACATGATACTACTACAATATACTCTACTCCAGTTGTAGACAATGATAATGATGATTTTTTCTTGCTTATCCATGTTACCAAACACTCACCCAAGTAGAATTCCACTCCACGGGTGCTTCATCGGTCATCAATGCAACCTGCCCAATCTGCATCTGTGTAGGAAATAAGTGATAGATCCTTTCCTTTTGTATACCATAATCCAAACTCTTTTGTGCCCTTGAGATATCTTAAAATCCTCTTCACTGCTAAAACATGTGATTCCTTTGGTGTTTCTTGAAATCATGCCACCTGTCCAACTTCTTGGATTACCTCTGGTATGGATGTTGTCACATATAGTAAGTTTCCAATCGTTGACTTGTACTACCTCTGGTCTGTATAATTTGAATCATCATCTTTTCTCAACTTGAAACTAGTTTGCATAGGAGTGTTAACTGGTTTTCAATCTTCCATTTTGAACCTCTTTAACATTTCTATGACATACTTAGTTTGAGAAATAAAATTTTCTTGGTTTATTTGACATATATGAATACCCAGAAAGAAGGATAGTTCTCCAAGTAATGACATTTCAAATTTATTTTGCATATCCTTTGCAAATTTTTGGCCTAAAATGTCATCATCACTTCCAAAATAATATCATCAACATAAAATTCAATTAATAAAATACTATCTTGAGTTACCTTGATGTAGAGGTTGATGTCTTCACTTCATTTTATGAACCCTACTTGTTGTAGATATCTATCCAGTCTAGAGTAACATGCTCTAGGAGCCTGTTTTAGACCATACATGACCTTCTTCAACCTGCACACATAATATTCATTTTCTGACAGCCGAAATCCTTTTGGTTTTTCAATGTAGAATTTTTCTTCAAGTTCCCCATTCATAAAGGTTGATTTCATGTCCATCTGATACACTTTAATATTTTTTGGAGCATGCATAAGCTAAGATCAATAAGATTGCTTCCATTTTGGAAACTAGGGAAAACATCTCTTCAAAGTCAATCTCTTCAACCTATGCATATCCTTTACATGTCAATCTAGCCTTGTTCCTTGTAACTTGTCCATCTTCAGTGAATTTATTTTTGAAGACCCACTTTGTGCCAATCACATTCTTGTATATTGGACTTGGAACCAATTCCCAAGTTTCATTTTTATCTATCTGATCCAATTCTTCATCCATGGATTTTATACATAATCCATCCTTGTTGGCCTATTCAAAATTTTTTGTTTCAATCGTAGATAAGAGTGCTAGGTGCAGTTGTTCCGGTGAACAAATTCTTCTTCTAGTCTTAATTCATGCATCCTTGTTTATGATAATATGATCTGAAGGATGATTCTTCTATAACCGTTTTCTAGGTGTCTTTGGAGGCACTTGTTGAACTTTCTCTTCTACTTCTATCTATTCTTCTTCACCTTCCTCTTCTACTGCTTCTTCATAATTTTATTCTTCTTTGTAAACCTGTTCCACTGATTCCTTTTCTTCTTCCTTTAATTTTGGTCCACCTATTTCATCAACTGTTACATTGATGCTTTCCACAACTTTGTTGAGCCTTAGATTATAACACTTGTATGATTTCATTGTACTTGAGTAACCGAAAGTACTCCTTTTTCCACATGAGAGTCAAACTTTCCCATTATTCCATCTTCTCTTTTGATGTAGCATTTGCTTCTGAACCCTCTGAAGTGATTCACATTTGTTGGTCTTCCTTTCCATAGATCATAGGGAGTTTTGTCATTGTTTTTTATGAGCATTACTTTTTTTTGAAAGTGAACTATTGTATGCACTGCATGTGTCCAAAATACATCTGTCAATTTAGAATCCATTAAAATTGTTCGAGCCATTTCTTGTAGTGTCTTGTTCTTTCTTTCAACAACTCCATTATGTTGAGGTGTCCTAGCAACGTAGAATTGCCTTTTTATTCCATGATTGCTATATAAATCCATAAATTCCTTTGAAGTAAACTCTCCTCCATTACCATATCTCAAACAATTGATTTTTGAATCCATTTCATTTTCAACCATTTCCTTGTAAACCTTGAAGTTTTCAAATTCTTCTGACTTATTCTCGAGAGAGAAAACTGCAGTCATTCTTATATAATCGTCAACTAGTAACATAAAATATTTCTCACCTTTTAAACCCTTTGTTCTAGTTGTTCCAACTACATCATTATGCATAATTTCCAGTGGTATTGTCGTTGATTATTCCTTTGATTTGAACCTAGTCTTTGTTTGCTTTCCTTGTTGACAATGCTTGCATAATGTGTTGGTTGGTTTCGTGATCTAGAGAATTTCTTTGACTGCTTCCTTTTTTCTAACTTTGATGAGGTTATCGAAGTTTATGTGACCCATTCTTCTATTCCATAGCCAACCTTCATATTCCTTTCCTAGAAAACACTTTTCATTTCCAATTTCACTTAATACATATATGTTTCTTGAAGTTCTTGCAGTTGTTGCAATCAATTTTCCGAACCTGATTTTATTATTTCGCACTTCTGTGGATCGAATGTGATTTTATGACCTTGGTAACACATTTTACTTACACTTAGAAGATTATATTTTGTATCTTCCACTAATAGAACATTTTTTTCCTTGGTATTCTTGTTTCTGATTCTGACTATTCATTTTCCAATGATTCTAGCTGAGTCATCATTTCCAAAAGAGATTGATCTGTATCTTTCCTTTATTAATGTAAGAAACCTATATTCATCACCTGTCATGTGTTTTGAACAACCACTATCAACATACCAACCACGTTTCTTGTGTTTATCTTGTAGAGCGAGTGTGCATTCTTCATTATTAAATTGATCCTTCTTTCTTATCCATATTATCTGCTAAGGTTAATGTTTATGACTATTGTTATTCTACTGTGATTCTCTAGGAGGGATTGTCATTCTACAATATTTGTCCATGTGTTCAAATTTGTTGCATTTGTAGAATTATACTTCAGTGCTCAATGATTCAAACCTGTTGTAGCTTCTTCTCTGTGTTTCATTAGGCTTTATTGGATAACTATTTATTGCATGACTTTCAAAGTTGTTTATGTTCCTGCTATTATCTCTGTAATTTACATCTTTATGTCCAAAATTATTACATGCATAACATAAAATAAAAAAATATAGTTTGATACCTTGGAGTTGAAGATATTATGAAAGGATTTACTCTTATGAATCCTTCTTCATCCTGAGGCTTGCTTGTTTTTTACTGTCGCTAATTTTTAAATATGACTCTTCTAGGTGGAGGAGTGTCCTTGTGATCTTCCCTGTAAAAATTCTTGTCTCCTCCAACTATTTCTTTATAGCTTCTTGGTTGTGTTTATTTATCTATGGTTTTGGAGCTTGAGCCTATTTCTATATAATTGTATCCTATCCCAAACCTGTTATGATGTGGCCTTTGACTGTTGATAATATTATCCAAAACCTTTGAACTATTCTACATATTCTTCTGTTGAAGGTCTTTTCTCATTGTAACAACCTCTACTTCCAAATTTCCAATGATCTTGTCTTTTTATTCCAATTGTTCTTTGAGTTATTCTTCGATTCTTTTATATTATTCTATTTGAACCTTTAATTTAGTGATCATCTGTTCTAGTTCTTTAGATTTTGAATTTTGAATGTCATCTTTCTTGTCGAGTTCTTCCTGGAGTTTCTTGTTTTTCTTCTTTACTCTTTTTATAACTTCTATAGCACTCAATAGTTCTTCTTTGTAGTCAAATTATACTTCTTCATACTCCTCTTTGGTGTCTTATTTACCAGATTCTTCTATTTCCATGAATATAACTATTTTTGTCTCACTTTCACTGACTTCATCGTCGTCTAATAAGGAGCATTCTTCCTTGGTGAAAAATATTTTCTTGAAGACTTTAGTTTTGGTTCTTTGGCCTTTATATGTTTGTTTGTTGTTTGAATTATTCTCTTCATGTATTTTCTTTTTCCCGTGAGGACAATTTTTAGGAAAATGACCAATTCCATCACAGTTAAAACAAATCAACAAAAGCATAACTTTATATCTGCCACTGGTTCCCTTTTTCAATCTTTTGAAAAAGTTGGCCACATATTCATCATCTTCTAAGATGTCACTGCTGCTACTATATTCTTTTTCCTTTTGCTTTCCCTTTTTCTTTCACATTTTGGATGCTTTGAATGTTGCTTCTTTTATACCTGGATTTTCCTGTTCAATTCTCATTTCATAGGATGTAAAGATTCCATGTAGTTCATCCATGCTTATTGAGTCTAGATATTCTCTTTCTTCTAGTGATAATATATTAGGATCAAATCTCATTGGAATAGATCTTAGTACCTTTTGAACAATTACAGATTCATCAACTTCTTCTCCCAATCCTATGATTGCATTCATTATTTCATCAACTCGTAAGAAGTAAACCATAATATTCTCATCTTCCTTCATCTTTAACTTTTCGAATTGACCTCTATAAGTTTGAATCTTTGGGTTGAATACTTGGGTTGGTTTTCACTGATGTCAAACCTTGAATAAAGTCTGGTAACAAATTCTGATAGCACAAAGGTTTGGGTAATAGAACCAAGTTTGTTTGATGTATAATGGTATGGGTTTTAATAAATTTGAASGTAAKACTATTATATATGGATAGTACATGTCATTCCATTTCYGATGGTATGTGGAATGTCACATAACTCCTCACKGTTAGAGAGTTATGGCCATGTGAAGTTGGAGAACCCTCATGAGTCATCTAGAAGCCCTAAAAGGTCAAAGTAGTCAAAGTGGTTGCAAAGAAGAAATTATTTAAATAATAAATTCAATGGAGAAATTACTAAGTGGACAAGTGGTTAGAAGTGGGTTAGTCCTAAAATAAGGAAAGTGGTTTAAGATGGTTAGAAGGTAACCCCTTGAGGAAGAAGTGAAGTGACGAGTGTACTATAAGTCAAAGTGGATACAACATAAATTATTTAAATAATAAATTTAATGGAGAAATTACTAAGTGGACAAGTGGCTAGAATATGGTTAGCCCTAAAATAAGGAAAGTGGTTTAAGATGGTTAGAAGGTAACCCCTTGAGGAAGCTACATAAAAGTATAAATAAGAGGCAAGGATCTCTCATTTTAATCACACTTGAGAATATTGAATATCTAAAAGTGACTGAGGTAACCAAAGGATATCTAAGCCTAATTTTAGTGGGAAGGTGAAGCAAAGAAGGCCAAAATTCAAGGAAGGATAAATTCTTTTGATGATGCTTTCTAAGGTATGTTATTTACAGGTCATCTCACCATTTTTGAAATAAAGTTTTTTCTATAATGATTCAGACCATGAAATTGAGATTCCATTGAGGAAACATATCCAAGTAGCTATGATAAAAATTTCAGCTTGTGGGTGTTGTATTTTTGGAGTTACAGTCTGTGGAAAATAGGGTTTGTGGCTAGTCCCGAAACTAGTCTAAAACAGGTCTTTCGGGTAAAAATGACATAACTTCTTCATAACATATCCAAATTCCATAAGAAAAAATGTATTGGTTATATTAAAGTTCGTAGTATGTTGTGTACCATTTTCAGATCTATACAACAAATATTCCATGCAGGGCATTCTCTACAAGTTTGATCTCTAGAATAAGCCAAAATTCAACAAGGTATGCCAGTTTCCATATAACTCCTTTTCTGAGAGGTTCCAAGTAGTGAAATATGGAGGAATTGCATAAAAGACACTAAAGAACATTGTGTACCATTTTCATATCTTTATTCATTACAGGTACATAGTTATGATTATTGCAAGTTAGGGTTGTTGACTAATCCAAAGATAGTCATGTGAGACTAAAGTAAAGTTTGATAAAATGTTAGTCTCTTGTTGTTAAAGTTAAGGAAGGTTTGCAGGTATGTGATCATATACACCAGGTCTATTAAATATTTACAAATCATATTTGGATGATGAAATTGATGAGGGATTTTGGTTGAGGTTTAGGTACAGGTTGGTGCATGGTTGATGCACTTGTTTATGGTACATGTTGATTACATGTTGTTTGGTACAGGTTGGTGCACGGTTGATGCAATTGTTTATGGTACAAGTTGATTGCATGGAATTAGTACAGGTTGGCTACAAGTTAGTGGTATAGGTTGGCACAGTTGTACAGTGGTATATCTCACAGTGATAGTGTGATAGTGGTTCCATCATTTTACTTCTACGCCAAGGCGGTTGGATGGGGCAAGGATAGGTGGTTGTAGCCACCTTATGGTTGTAGACAGAGAACATAGGGGGTTGTATCCTCCTTTTGGTTATAGCCAAAGAATTGGGGAGTTGGAGCTTCCCTTAGGTTGTAGCCTGAGAAACTAGGGGGTTGGAGCCTCCTTCCAGTTGCAGCTGGAAAACAAAGAAAGTTGGTGCTTCCAATGAATGTAATTCTTAAAGACATATAAGAAAAAAAAATTCCATGGTTTTCTCCCACTTTGGTTTTCCACGTAAAAACATTGGTCTACTATGTATGCGTATGATTTCTCATTTGTTCATTGTTTATTTACTCTGCAACTATTGGATGATAATGCTACATTGATATAACACTTGAATTTTTTTGTTAAAAAGGATTAGATTGCTCTATTACTGATTCATCCCCCCTCTCAGTAGTCCAACACTTTGTTTCTTTGAATTTTGAATCTCCTTCATAAATATTTTGAAGTTTGTCCCAAATCTCTTTAGCGGAGATATAATGTATAACTTTGGTATATATCGAATCACAAATACCATTCAAAAGTTCATTTGTAGTTTTTGAATT
Organism: Picea sitchensis; assembly: GCA_010110895.2. Classification (NCBI taxonomy): domain Eukaryota; kingdom Viridiplantae; phylum Streptophyta; class Pinopsida; order Pinales; family Pinaceae; genus Picea; species Picea sitchensis. The sequence goes on along the minus strand of SNQJ01S0095187.1, from coordinate 4,854 downwards.
ATTTAGACTGAGTTTCTTTCCATTTTCATTTGTTGGAAGAACTGTTGGTTCTTTGTATCCATCTACAACTGATTGCCAAACCTCAAATCCATGTGCTTGTACATATGTTTTCATCCTTCTTCTCCAAAATGCATAGTTCTGTCCATGAAACTGTAGTATTCCATTTTTATACATATTGTTGCTCTCCATGATCTACCTTTCAATCGTTAAACTAATTTCTGAAGGAACCTTCTCTGATACCAATTGTTGGATTACTGAGATGGGGGGTGAATAAGTAATAGAGAATTTTAACCCCTTTTAACCACATTATGCAAGTGTTATTTATATTCGTGCTTAATATAGCATTATCATCTAATAAATGCAGAGTAAATAAACCATGAACAAATGAACAATCATACACGTACATAGTACACCATCATTTTTATGTGGAAACCCAATGTGAGAGAAAACCATGAAATGAATTTTCTTATATGTCTTTAAGAATTACATTCATTGGAAGCACCAACTTCCTTTGTTCTCTAGCTACAACTGGAAGGAGGCTCTGACCCCTTATATTTCCAGGCTACAACATGAGGGAAGCTACAAATCCCCAATTATCTGGATACAACCAGAAGGAGGCTACAACCACCTATCCTTGCCCCATCCTATTTCCCCGAAATATAAGTGTTAAATGAAGAAAACACTGCCAAACTATCATTGTGGGATACACCACTATAAACATGTACCAACCTGTACCTATGACTTGTAGCCAACTTGTAACTCTTCCCTGTAATAAACCTGTACCTGAAATGATCCTGTACCAACCAAAAACCATAGATACATGACATGTCTGTTATGCAACATGCATATGTATGTGCCCTATCTATACTGCAACCAACATATGCACATGATCTATATGTTATGCAACCTGTGTATGCCTTCTGAAAACTAGGGTTTTCTCTCTTCTAAATAATTTAAACCCTCTGCAACCTCTTTCACATCAACCTGCAACCTACCACTATTCCTAGATTGTAATTGTACCCTGTGCATACATCCTCATACATATCCTTTACCCAAAGCATCTATATCTATCTCTAGTCATGTGCATATAAGTGTGTGTAATCATGAACAAGTATAATAAATCTCACATGAACTAGACATTAGACCCTTTTTTATATTAAACCTCTCAATACATCAACCACTTCACAAATACAAGATTTCAACCATGTATCACAATAACCCTTAACCATATGCCAAGAAATACAAGATGTTCCTCAACAATGACAAGATATATCAATGATAAATATTGATTATTCCAACACTATATTTCTATAGATCGAACTTATACAGAAGGTCCCATGCAACCACTACTCTCTCTAGGGAAAATCCTCAAACCTCCATAACCATTTCTCATGTATACAAGAAAATCAAACTACTCATATAAATAAGACATGCCTTTTGAACTAGTAGATAGATTTGATGTACCTAATCACTGTAGACCTTCCAAGGATCTTTGTTTCACACTCTAGAGACCCAACATCTTCATCTTCTCAAGTTTCTATGGATTTTCATTCATGTACACACCCTAACATATTGCTATCCTGTGTACATATGCTCCCTTCTCCACTGTAGCCCGCATACACCTAAAACACTAGGGTTTTTTTAAGTATTTTTTGTAATTCCAAAAATTTCAATGTCAACCCTTCGTGCTACTTGAGACTTGCACAACTTTAGATATATCAATGAGTACCTACATTAAACCTTACACAATAATAGATATTCAATGTGCTCAATAAGTGGTAATAGGAGAGCCTTTCTCTCTTATTTATACTTCCATGTAGCTTCCTCAAGGGGTTACCTTCTAACCAACTTAACCCAATATCCTTATTTTAGGGCTAACCCACTTCTAACCCACTTTGCTACAAATAGTGAATTCTCCACTTATAGTTGCAACTAATTTATTTTTAATTATTTTCTTATTGCAACAACTTAACCTGTGATTAACTCCTAATTTTACTCACTTGATTAGTTAACTTCTTCTAGGAGCTTCTAGATTTTTTTTTACTTCTTTGACCTTCTAGATAACTCATGAGGGTTCTACAACTTCACAAGGCCATAACTCTCTAACCGTGAGGATTTATGTGGCGTTCCACATATCACTAGAAATGGAATGACATATACTATCCATTTAGAATAACATTACCTGCAAATATATTAAAATTCATACCATTATACATCAATCAAACCGAAGTCCCTTAACCATACTCTTGGGGCTATCAAAATTTTCTACTAGACATGCTTCAAGGGTTGACATCAATGAAAACCAACCCAATTAATCAACATGTGATACATATGAGATGATGGCTATTGAAGATGTAAATATTCTTAAGAAGGCTATTGAAGATGGAAATATTCTTAAGAAGGCCATTGTTAGGACGTGGAAACCATATGATTACCATAGGTTATGAAATTCTAGTGGAAGTATGGTAATGATTTTGCACTCTCCTTGCATAGAAACACCTTGGAAAATGATGGATCCCCTTAGTGATTTCGTCACAGCGAAGGGGATGTCTGAGCCTAGATGGTGAGGATGGAAAGGAATAGACAAGTTAATAATGCATGTGGTATGGTGGTTGGAATCATGAGGGTGTGTCGAGAACAGATAGTGAGCTGAAATATTTCCCATGGAAACTTTGTAAAATAGAGCAATAGCCATGTAGATAAGTATTAGTTTACTATTGCAAATTTATTTTGAATACATGAATTTTTAGAGTTATAAAATCTTGTGAATAAGATAATTGTTATATAATAATGACTATAAGAGGTATATTTTCTTAATGGTTTCTATAGGAACAATTGAAGAATGCAACCATGAATTGAGTGCCAAGACATAAGAGCATCAAGAGGGATCATAGATAAAGAACAAAGGCATGAAAACATGAAAAAAGTAAAGTCCAGTGGACTTGTTTCGGCTCAAAATAAGTAAAGTGGAGCTAAATATGCAATGCAAGAATCACATTTGCAACTATTTGAAGGTTGGGAGATCCCATGATCACAACAAGAGTTCTTGGAGCCATGGCTCTGAGACTTCATGTTCGACCTTATGTTAGAGCCCTGGAGGGAAGTGGTACATTCTGAGGAATTGTGGTGTAGAGAAGGAGGTACACTTCCTTGGGTTGTGAAGGTTTAGGGGAACGAGAGTCTATTGTGGAATTGTTGTGGGAATCAACAAAATAGGAAAGTTGTTGTAGTTGGAATTCTTGAAGTTGTGTCTCTGATATTTCTTGGCCAATTATGCATTAAATATTGGATGGAAGTGGTACAACCCAAGGGAATACAAAGAATATAATGGGGTACACTAACTTGGGTTGTGTAGATAGAAGGGAAATATATATTTCTAGTTGGAACTACTGCTAGAATTATAAATTATAAAATCATTGTGTATGATTTTGGGCCAAAGTGCCTATGTATATATGGTTTTTGAGTCTGAGTGCCTATGTATTTATGTTTGGGATGAAATTGTTGTGTGATATTAGGTCAGATATCCTATATGTTCACTAGAGGATAGAGAGTCTAGGATTGTAATGTGTGTGTACACTAGTAGGGTATTGTGCACTAAGGACAATGAAAAAATAAGAGGGAGTGGATGTAACATCCCCATAAATTATAATGCAATTTTGTAAATGTTGTCAAGAAATTTAATTTCTTAAATTGTTGATCATTAAATTATCAATCCGGGAGCTCATAAGCTTGTGAGACACTAGCACTATATGTGTTGGACTAGGAAACTAAATTGATCCTACTAAATTCAAAATGCAATTCACTAAATAAATCATTTCTAGGAGTCAATACTTAACAACTCATGTAGCTTCACCAAGAATAAAACCAAATCAAATAAATCTTGTGATATAAAATATAATCCAGAAGTATCATAGTCGTAGATTTGAGTCTAATGGATTTACAAGTCTTTCAAGATCTCATGGTTAACATCTTCCTAAAATTTCTGGAAACAAACCACACACAATCGTTAACACACTTGGATAGAATTTAAAAGAATGTAAATAAAGTAAAGGCATAAGTAAATTAAACAATAAAATATTCAAAGTAAAAGAAAGCAATTTAAACCATCACACCATTCTTGTGGAAAATAAACACAACATGCTTGTATATAATGAAGAAAGATAACTATAAGACAAAATTACATAAACAAAATAAAGAACCTACATGATCTCATGGAGAGAACTATTTATCCTAAGAATTCATAGTAGGGGATTAAAATACAACATCATAGAATTTAATCAAATCATAAAAAACAATAAAATTACATACTTACAATCCATACAAAAGAAGATCCCAAAATGTTTTATTCACTCCATCACGAATTGGACATTTTCTCCAAGCGTCCTGCCCTTGGAATGGAGTGTTGAATAAAATATTGTCATTGATGTCAAAGGTTAATAAGTGATCAAATATATTTCAAAGGTTATAAAGTGGATTAAATATAAATGTGACCTTGGTATCACTTTAATAAGTACAAAAGTGGAAAATTTAAGTGGAAACGAAGTTTACGTAAAAGTGGAGTAAAAATAAAAGTGGAAAAGTTAAGTGGAAACAAAGTTTACGTAAAAGTGGAGTAAAAGTAAAAGTGTATTAAATATAAATATGTCTTTAATAAATAACAAAAGTTGAAAAGTTAGGTGGAAGTGGAGTTTATGTAAAAGTAGAGTAAAAATGAAAGTGGATTAAAGGAAAAGGGTAAAAGTGAAATTGCACATGATATTTGTAAACCATGGTGGTATTTACCCATGGTAAGGTAAAAAGTGAATTAAAAATTAAAAAGGGGGAAAGTAAATTATTATTTAATTAAAGTCGTGA
>SNQJ01S0095186.1:11874-22898 GCA_010110895.2 Picea sitchensis | reverse complement strand
CGAAAAACCTTCATTTAGGCCCTCAAAGTGACCCTGGAATTTAAAACCTGCTAAAAATAGTAAATTGCCAAAATTGCTAGAAAATTGTTTTGAGCCAGTCGGAAAAGGTGGGTGGCCACCGATATCCACCTGGATCACCAACCTCCATATATCTTGAAAGAAGAAATTAGTGAAAAATTAAAAGCAAAAGGTGCCTTTCCATTAGGCCTTTTGACGTAGTTGGAATAATCTTTATAGATCATAATCCCCTCATCTACACACATCTAATTCACTCCCCTATTGTTATGATATCCAAATACACTATAGTTAATGATTTATTGCATTATCACTTATGTTGAAGGTCTCTTCCCATGAGAATATTTGATGGGAAAAGTACCATTGATATAATCCTTTGTTCCAGACGCACTTCAAAACTAGACCGAACCTCCTTCTGCACCGATAACCCGTCCCCCTACCACAATTTGGTTTGGAGTCACCATACTCACTTATCTCTCACCATGTAAGTTTCTCGATGTGATACACTTAGCAGGCCTCGTCCCACCATGTGGCGGGGGCATTGTGTGCCTTCCTTGACACCCAATTTGGGGGATTATTATCTAGCTCATTAAGTCTTGCACAATCAACATACAAATGGCACGACCTAATGATATTCCACGAGGTTTCCAAATCATCATCCCATGAGTCAAATATTGTGTTTTTTAATCTATCTGCTATTATGTTGGATTTGCGACAAACATTTGGAGTGATCTTGGAAAAGTTCTGAAGAAATGATGCAACATACACAAATTGAGAGGAGAGTCTCTAGTAGGTGGATATATTTTCTAGATTTGTGCCACAGAGAAGTCTAGAGAGGATTTGAGTAATAATCATTGAGTCACCTTCCATGATCAGGATTTTGAAATTCACATGGAAAACAACCAAGAGGCCCTTGATCAACCCATCCATATATGTAGAATTATTGGTGTCTTGCCCTAAATTANGAAGTCTAGAGAGGATTTGAGTAATAATCATTGAGTCACCTTCCATGATCAGGATTTTGAAATTCACATGGAAAACAACCAAGAGGCCCTTGATCAACCCATCCATATATGTAGAATTATTGGTGTCTTGCCCTAAATTAGCGGCATAGACAAGGATAATTTCTCCATTATTTTTTCTAAAGACCACTCCTACTCTAGACAAACTTGGGGTCCCTTTGGCTGCCCGATAAAAATTTAGTTTGATGTTCCCCACCAGTGGTTTCATCCATATGTTAGGAGGGTGTAGTTTTTTTTTAAGACCAATTCACCCTTTTTGGATCTAGTTTAAACTATCAGCCTTAAAAGACACTCCGTTCTTGCCTTTGAACTATTGTTGCCTATGTTGGTCATGCCAAGGATTCAATGGAATCTCTTATTGATTTTTGTATGATGCATTAGGTGTCTTCTCCTCTTTTATATGGTTACCTAAAAATTCAATGGTTTCTCTCTTTCCAAATGGCTCAGAGGAGGTGACCTGGAAAAATTCGACACGCTTGATTTAGGATCAGGTTATTGAAAGGAGCATGCCTCCAGTTTTCAATGGAGTGATGTAGGTTGTCTCTATTTATATTGAATAGTATGAAGATGATGTTTCCTCTATCCAGAGTCTATTGGCTTCCATGTAGTTGTTAAAGATCGATTATCAATTTTTTCTTGGTGCCTACCACACATATAGAAAACTAAGGGATATTCAAATCACTACTAGATATGGTGTAGAAGTCCGATAGGGATTTTTGACGGTACGGCTAAAATCGATCATACCATCGGAAATTACTAAGTAATTATCAAAACTTCATTTATTTATTTTCTTGGTGCCTTGACATTCGTCAACATTCTGACTCTTATTTGATGGTTATGTGGATTTATGGAAAGAGGTGAGAGAAGGGGGCTCGACAATGGGTGTGTAAATATACACAGGCCCCAGACGTGCGGGTGGAGGAGGTGGATTTATGAAGAAAGAGGCGACCCCTATTTATCAACAAAGGTGATGATGCATGGTATGGGTTAGACATAGGGGCCCTCCATATCAATAAAGAGGATGAATCATGGAGACACTTACAAGTGGGGAAGAGGGAAATTCAGTAAGGTAGAGGTTCTTACTAACAGTTGTTGATACAATGTTAAGATGTAGAAGAAAAATAGTGTGGTATTGGGAGAGGATTGGTAAGGTGGGGAAGCACATGTCGTAGGATGTTCGTGAAATTGGGCCATGATAGCAGTGAATGATGGGAAGTAGAAAATGAGGGTGACAGGAAACAAATATTCCGAACACGACGTGGAGAATGTCTCCAAGGAATTTAGGGGGAATCATGTATTTATATCATGGATACATGGGAGGAAATGTGGTCAGTAAGACAAATCCGGTGGAGGTGATGGAGTAAAGACTAATTAAAATATGGTGGCATAATAGTGCAGTCGAAGAGATCCCAATATCGATTGTTGTCCTGAGGATATGCTTTGTTGAATGAGGCCTGATAATAAACTTCATACCCATATTCTATGGAATATTCTGGAATTAGATTGCCTTTCCATTTCAATGATTGTATATGCTAAGAAATTCATCCAGGACTCGCGTGAATTGGTTGTTATAGCCTGAAAATTGTACTTTTGTTACCATGTCAACCATGCTTATATATTATGGGGGTGCAGGAATATTGTCCACGATTATTTCTGCATGTGTGAATGAAGTTGAATGATGGTTGGTGAGTAGGATCAAAATGTTTAAATTCCCGCTAAATGGTGAAATTGATGGTTGCAGTGAATAAGGAATCAAATCAATCATCCTCCTATCAGTGGACTAGCTAATTCTCTATTACCGAAGATGCCTAGATATGCCTGGCATCTTGATCAAGAGGATTTGTCGATCATTGTTGAAATAGTTTTTCACTAGTAGTTCATACTTAGTAACAATACTATGGACTTAGCTACACATACGCTAGTCTTATTTTGTTGGGGGCATTGCGCATGTTTTTTTTCACCTTGGCTTGATTCAAGATTTTAGTTTAATTGATTTTAGTGGCCCCTAGTGGGTTGTAACATGGCCCCATGCTTATTCCTTTGAGAAACTTTTGTGTCAGGGAATTTGCTTCAGGCCCATCCAGTTCTTGCAATATCCATTGATGCAGGATCTCATTAACACTTGTAGGTATCTCCTCGACTAGATCCATGGAATTGCGGGAAAACAATGCGCTTTCTCTGAAGGATTCTTCGAGGTTTATGAATTGGGCCATTGTTTCTAGTGTAGGTGTAGGTGCAGGTGGTATCGATGTTAGTTTAGAAAAAAAAAATTGGGATGGGTGGTGGGTGTGCATTTTTGAGGTTTAAATATTTATGGCATACCCTGTGGAATTTCTTGGATAACCATCCTCTTGCAAAAAGATAGGTGATATGAGGGACAATTTCCCAAATTCAAAATCTTTCACAAGTATTTTCTTCTATGGTTTCCCATTCTTGGTAAGGTTGGCACTGCGCATCCCACCATCATGCAAAAATCTCTAGCAATACTAAGTCAAGTGTGTGATGCCTTTGGTACTCGGGAATGTGCTATATCCATGCAATACATGTGTCCACGGGCTCCAACCCATCATACTGATAGGAGACAAAGTATTCAACGTGCTCTTCGACAGAGATATGTCCATATCTCTTTGTTGAGACTTCATATAGATTATTCTTCCACTTCTCCATTGCATCCTCAGAATCCGTGACATCAAAATTGACACTTCTCCATATTAATTCTCCGTATGTAGTGGGGTTGATGTAGTCCTCCCTGCACCCCATGATTTTGTAAATATTTTCAATGACCAAGCTCCATGCATCATGTTGGCCCTTGACCAAGTTTTGGGAGATTCTTGGTCATGTTTACCTATTTTGGGACTTCGACAGCCTGTCGAAGATGGAGCACAAGACGAAGCAGAGATCGCGGGATCTCGGCCCCTTTTTGGGACCTTTTTTGGATTTGGGAATATGTAATGGGTATGGGATGTTGGCCCATGGGTTTACCCATGTTTAGGCCTATTTTGTAAAGCATAAATAGATGTCTAAGCAATGTAAGAAGAGGCATCTATGTGATGTAAGATTGATAAGCTAAGTGTTAAGTTCAAGTATGGTTTGTATATGCTCTGTGCATATTGTGAGAAACTTGTAGAGCTAAGTGCAAGTGATTGTAACAGACTGTGAAAGGATTTGTGCTAGACCTAGCTTGGGGAAGGAGGATCTGGCGAGGTGCGCGCAAATATCCTGTCCTATGCGGAGTAGGGTTTTTGTGGCTCTATGCATGTAGATGACTGATTGAAGCTAATACAGAAGAAGAGTTGGTGGGCGTAGCCCCAGGGTGGGGGTGAACCACGTAAATACTGTGTTATTCTGCTTTGTGCGATGTTCTGATGTATTTATGTGTTATTTGCTAAGTGCTTGATATAGATAGATAGATTTGTTTATGATTTGTGCTTATGATGAATCTGGATGTTAGATATGATATAGGTGAATGTGCTTAGTGATTGAATCTGCTATATCTGATCCAGTTCTTTATGCTAAGTGCTTAATTACATTAGATCAGGGTGAATGCTGTGATGCTCTTTTTTCTCTGCGGAGTAGATATTGGTTAAACAATGATGAAATAATGGTGCTAAGTGCTCTATTAAGTATTTTAATCACAGATTTGTGTCCCAACTAAGGTTGCAGACACCTGAGTCCTACAACCACCCATGCCTCTACCTCGGGTGAGACTTCATCTACTTCGCAGGTGTTTCCGAAAGGGCCAGTAGTTAGGGTTTTGTTGGTACGTTGTTGTAGCGTTGAACCCTGGGTCTGCCCCTGTGTGCCAACAAATGGTTCTGTTGCCGGGACCTGAAATTGTGATTGCTGGGAACTGAGGAAGAAGAAGCTCTATGCAAATATCCGACCTGAAATAGTGAAATATCTGTGCATATATCTGTTGCTCTAGTGCACAGTACTATACTTAGTTTGACAAGATCTGTGCTAAGGAAAATAAGTATGATTTGAAGAAAAGAGGTAAGATATGAAAGCTTTGTGCTCTGAGAAAAGTAAAAGTGAGACTTTTTTATTAAAAAGCTTTGTTCTCTAAGAAAAGTAAAAGTGAGGCTTTTTTATTAAAAGAGGTAAGATATGAAAGCTCTATGCTTGGATAAAGGTAAGAATATTGAAAAGTTATAGATATGAATTCTTTGTGCTCTGTAGAAGTAAGATAAGTGGAAATTTTTATTTCAATAGTATGGATCTAGGTATGTTTGATAGGTTCTATCCTAACTTGAAAACTAGGGTATTAACAGATGAAAGAAGATTTGATATGCGTAGATCTGATAAGAATAGTGAAAAATATGTTATACCTATGCATAGAAAGAATGTTTGGAATAATAAGCGTATGAAGGACCTTAGAAATAAATGTTTGCAGGTTAGATACAATTATCCTAGTTCGCAGAACAAGAAAGTTTGAGGATCATTTAAAATAAAGAGAGGATTAACCCTCTGTTATAGTTGCATATGACTGGGACATCTTGCTAAGGAATGCCCTGGGAGAAGACCTAGTTGTCATTGTTGCAAATCTATGAACCATGAAGTATTGGATTGCCCTAGAATTATTGCTAAGCTTGAAGAAATGAACATGAGACAAGAAAACCCTAAGGGAGATCCATAAACTAAGATTATGACAGAATCCCAGAAAGAATCAGAGAAAGCATTGCTACAGATGAAAGAAACCCTGAATGACCACTGACATGTCAGATTATCAAAGATCTTCAAAGAAAAATAATTCCTTGAAGAAAGAATAGGAGAATATGGTAGTCAAAGCGACATGAATAAACAGTGGCAGTCAAATGTTGTTTTCCATACCTACTACAATAAACTGAAGATAGTCATCCAATCCAAGCCTTGCATGAATTCGAACACTCTACACCGGTTCCGGGCTTTGATGAAGTTTAGTGCAAATTGGCATTTTATTTACATCACAGTGTGCATTGACAAACACAAGCAAAATGTTATCGCTCAGTTTGTAGTCTAGGTCAGATAGCTGAAAGGTAAGGATCAAACTGGCGTAATAGGAGCTTCCCCACCCACTGTCACCTCGATGGGGGCTCTTTCTATTTAGGGTGGCTAAACCCAAGGGAGATGCCCCTGGTAATTTGGGGTGTTGAAAGGAAAAGGGTCAAGGGATTAAGGTTCAAAATATTAAAGTAGGTTTTCCCTTCACAGATTACCGCCAAGAAGATAGTCAATATGAAGAAATACCACAGAAGAAGCACCTATTTGCGAGACAAGGAAACAACAAAACTAATGCATACAAAAGTAGTTAGGACTTCATAGATTAATGACTATCAACATTTAATATTAATGAGCATAAATAGAAGTAATTATTGACGAAGTCAATGATTGCAAAAATGACTATGGCTTATAATATTACTTCTCAATAAACATTGGAAATGATATAACATTCAATGTATATAATCAATCTTTGAATTAACACCATGCATCAAATATCATTAAATGCTCATGTAAAGCAAGTGTCTTCATCTTATGAAAGCATCAAAGAAGGCTTCAACAAGAGTTTGGATCATATGCAAAAATAACTGACAACCATGTGAACATTTAGATTAGATTATTCTAGATCAAGGTGCAAGAACTCCACTTGTGGGTTAGATTGTGTCGATTGTGCCTAAAGGAGTAGTAAACAAAATGCGACTCTTGGAAATGCCTTATTCCTTACATGGATGGTTTCATGGCTTCCAACACTATGTGCTTCACTTTCCTTGGAGTGCGGGGTTCTATCGTTATGTTGATAAAAATTGGATTATTGTAATAAGAGTACATCGACAAGAAGAGTTGTTGGTTGATACATAGAATTCTAAACATTGAAATAAGAAAACAAATTAATTGAAAGTAGAGAATATGTGAGTATACACACTATCTAGAGAAGTTGGTTAGTTGTGAGAAATGGAGATTTTGTTGTGGTGTTTATTGTTTAAAGCCATGTTGTGTAGCATAATTTCAAATTGAGTTTAAAAATAAGTGTTAAAAGGTTTGTTGTAGTTTTTGTGGCTAGTGATCTAGAAGATATATTGCACTGTTGGCTTGACATGTAAATCTACTCTAATGTATGGAGGAATTGAAACAAAACTACACCAAGCATGGGTATTTGTGGCAATCCCCTCTATGTCAATCCTTGAACATGACTATAACAAGTTCCTTTTTTTTGGATATAATCACTGTGGACACATTGGGTTATTATCGCAAGCACATCCGAAATGTCTAGAACTAATGTACATCACTACGTTAGGATTGCCTCAACAACTTCCATCACTAGCTTCACCTCAAAGACCACATTTGGTCCCTTTGGTTTTGTGCCTCAAGCTCTTAAGCCAAATTGCCCTTTCTCTAAATTTTATAAAATTTCTTTTTCGCCTCCTCAAACAAGCATAATTTTGTTTACATTGCAAGGAATTTGACGACAATTTGACGTGGAGCCATAACTTGTGGTAGTGCCTCTTAGTCGTGGTATCCATGGCCCCCTGCTATGTTTTTGACTTTTTCCGACGACTATCACCAGAATTTGGCAATGTGAGTGTTGGAAAAATCATAGTTTTATAGTTCTCAAGTCATGCTTTTGAATGCGTAAATCGATTTTGCACCCTCCAAAACCCGCAAGGCCCCGATTATATGCAATCTCAACCACTAAAATATGCAATTCCAACTATTTTTCTAAATTTATCGTCGAATTTTGGACGAAATCATTCGGGAAAAATGCTTGGAAAAAGGTACAAATGTAGAACATTTAAACTATGTCTGTTAATATCAATGACAACATCCAATCCTCTTCTCACGGTACGCATTAGTGGGGGATTACTAACTGTCCTTGAATTTATCCTACATTGCTATTCAATATAAAAATGCAGGTGACGGGTGGAAAGTGTTCGCCCTATATCAAATAAATTACAACTTGCAAGAGGGGGTTGTCAAGGCTTCAATATTTATCAATATTAGATCAGAGATCGTTGACAGGGATGACACATTCGAGGTTCACTATCCAATATAAAAATTCAATAGGAGGTGGGAAGTGTAAGCCCCATATTGAAGAAGCTCCAACCTATAGGAGGGGGGTGTCAAGGCTTCAAGATTTCTCAAGATTCGACCAGAGATTAACGACGGGGTTGACACATTCGAGGTTCGCTACCTGACAAAAAAATGTAGGTGAGAGGTGGAAAGTGTACACCTAGATAGAAGAATCTACAACTTGCAAGAGGGGGTGTCGAGGCTTCACTACTTCTCGAGATCCGAATAGATATTGATGACAAGGTTGTCACATGTGAGGTTCACTATTCGATATAAAAATGTAGGCGATAGGTGGAAAGTGTATGCCGTAGATCGAAGAAGTTGCAAACCAGAAGGAAACGTTGCACATAGAGTGCACAATGCAGTCTCACCCGAGATAGCTTTATGCAGGACTTTGATACTCAAGTGTTTGCAGTCAAAGAGGGGATTGGGACTGTAATCTGACCCTTTTCCTCATGCATTAACATTATTATCCATTCATATACTTCTAGTATTCATTCATTAAACTATGCATGCATGATGTCATAATCAACTTAACCATTCATTCTTAAACGATAAGTAACAAAATAGTAAAATAACCATTCATGACACATAAACACATTAGATTTACCCTGGTTCACCCCCCTTGGGGCTACGTCGACAAATATTTGTCTCTTCTGTTATTTTATTCATCTTTTTGCAGAATCTGCTCTGCGTGCATTACATCTTTTGGCTTACAATAAAAAAGGAGGGTAAGTACCCTCTATGAGATGGACTAGAACACACTAGGCTCCACATCCTGTTCTCTAACCCTCAAAACTAGCTTACTCAGACCAATCGACCAACAACCTATTGATCCACAAATCAATGAACAACTGACCAACCTCTACTATACATCCTAGGCCTTATTTATACTCTTATATTGGCCTATAGACATTACATGTATGTCCAAAACCCTAACCCTAACATGGTTAGGTATGTCTGCATGTGCGCTATGCTTCTTTTCCTCCTTTCGCATGTTGCTTTTCCTTACTCTTCTGCATGCTACTTTTTTTTCCTCTTCCACATGCTACTTTTTTGTCCTCCTCTGCGTGCTGATTTTCCACCACATAAGTCGCGCGCTCCAAAAATAGACCTTTCTTTCCCAAAATAGGCATGTGACCAAAAATAGGCTTTTCTCTCCCAAAATAGGCTTGCGCCCAAAAATAGGATTTTCTCTCCCAAAATAGGCTTGCGCCAACAGACCCCCAACATTGACATGTGGCTCATCTCGAGCCACTGTGCCTCCGTTTGCACGTTGGATGGCTAGATGAAACTCTTGGAACACCTTTTCCAATTGAATGCCTTTCTATTTAACTTGGGTGCTCTGCTCTGCTATCTTTTCCATACTCAGCGTTGTAATGTACTCTACTAGCACTATTTTTCATTCTGCATGTATTTTCTCTATTTTCCCCTTCTTTGCATGCATTTTTCTATTATCTCCTCTAATTCATGTTGTAGTGGCTCCAACTAAGCCTGTCTTGCTTGCTTGTCCCCCTATGCAACCTTCAACTATGCCTGCAAGTTCTTCATATCCTGTGCGCTCCTCATCCTCTCTAGGATGGCCATTTCCTTCTGTTGTTTCTTTAAATCTTGAATTTCGACAATTATCTTCTCTTGCTTCTAGTCCAGTTGTTGGATTTTCTCAAATTCTTCCATACTGGTCCACATCTGAGCAGTCTTATCATATAATTCTTCGACGACATTAGATTCTTCTGTAATATTGTCGATGTGTGCAGTAGCCTCCTATTCTCTTTTCTCTCTAACTTCATGAGGTGTAGCGGGAGTCCATTTCTCCGTGAGCTCTGTGATCTCCTATTGATATTTCACCATGAACTACGCAATCTTATGAAAGTTTCCTTCCGATGTGTCTTCTAGATCCTAAACACAGACTGGGATGTTTTTATAGACTGTTGTTAGTCCCTTCTCTAACTTGTCTGCGCATTTCCTCTCCTCCTCCTTCTCCAAAGTCAACTGGTAAAAATGTATTATATAACACCTTTGCAACCTCCCTGCCAACTTCCAAGTTAGTGGCATCTGTGCAGGATCTAGATTGGACTTCTTGCATCACACATGCTTGGAGCCCGTATAGCACCTTTGTAGGTATTTGTGCCATAACCAACTCAAGTTGTTCTATGTCACCGACTGGATTCTATGTTGTCTCCTCATCAAATCGCATCATCTTCTGTGTGACCTTGAATGTGTCGCTACCCTGCACCATTATCTCCATTGTTTCCTCTTGTTCCTTCTGTGCACGTGTTTGTTGTGTCTTCTTTGAAGCGTATCATGTACTTCCACCAACTTAGCCATGATATCCTCCCTCTATGACTCAACTGCACATATGACATCTTCTCCATTGTCCTAGACTTTGACGACCACTAGCTCGACATCGTCCTCTGCAATGGTGATGACTGGAGGCTTCTTATGGTATTTCATCTTCTTGCATATTTCCTCCTCCTGTGCTACAGGTCTCTTCGCCTGTGAGGGATGCACCCCAGTCTTCTTCTATGGTGAATCCTCCTCTTCGGGCCGAGAGGTTTCTCCATTCTTTTCATCGCCCTTGAATTCCGCCCTTGCCACTATTTCTTTCCTCCTTGGATTTTTCGTTGTTGCGCTGCTCCCTGAAGCTTGAGCGCATTCTGCAACCTTTCCAGTGTTGTTAATCGGGCTACTTGTTTTTGTTGATGTGCCTGACTCTATTTTTTCCTTGGGTTTGACTTCTTTCTTTTTTTCTAGCACCTTCCTTTGCATGGGCC
The DNA here is from genome assembly GCA_010110895.2 of Picea sitchensis. NCBI lineage: Eukaryota > Viridiplantae > Streptophyta > Pinopsida > Pinales > Pinaceae > Picea > Picea sitchensis. The sequence goes on along the minus strand of SNQJ01S0095186.1, from coordinate 12,043 downwards.
AGTCTTTGATGATCTAGTCGACCTCTTCCCTTGATACACAATACTACATTTCCAAACATTTTTTCTTCGGTCCCTTGTGGCTTGGATCCACTAGTGATGTTTGGATGCATTAAACTTGACTATCCCTTAGTTCTCCTAGACCACCTCAACAAGAATCCTCCATACATTT
>SNQJ01S0095185.1:61294-72807 GCA_010110895.2 Picea sitchensis | reverse complement strand
TTCAACACGGTGGTTGATAATCTTCCTCATAGAATAAATCCAAGTTCTCAAAGAAATACTCATCAAAATCCTCAAGGTATGACCGAAAACCATCAGGAGAACATAGTACTAGGTCACCCTTGGGTGCTTGGAAAACATATTTAATTATACCATCTCCTTGTTGCCATATGTCAGAATCAATAGCAATATCATATGATGTTTGTGAAGGCAACAAATGGAAATGACCCTCAAAGTCGTAAACAGAATCCCCATCATACCCAATCACATCCCATTTACATTTTTCAACTTGTATGAACTCATCAATATTATCAACCATGTCATTACCTTTATCATAACACGAAGGGCTTAAAACATCCAAGGGCTCCTCTAACCATTCTTCACTTTCCAAATCACAAAATAAAGATCTTCAAAATCTTGGAAAGGGAAATAACTTATTGTATTCACTTCTTTGTGTGCAGGAGCATCGAAGACTTGGATGACTTCATCAAATGAAAGAGCAAGTGTTACACATTATTTTGGTCATATTAGTGATCCATTGACAACATGTGTTTATGTTCCCAAAAGAGCCTTTCTTCGTGAGGAAAGTGACTGACTTTCTCTTCTCAAAAACCTTGTTAAGGAAGGTCATCGTAAGCTGCTTCATAGGCAGGGTGCGACGATGCTTGGTTGTCGCCCTCTGTTATACAACTGGCATGTGACGTCTCCGCGGGCTGCTCTAGATCTAGGGTGTGACGATGTCAAAAGGCTAAGAAAAGGTCGAACTTCATGAAAGTTCTAGAAGGGGATCTTCTAGAAGATGAGGTGGCATCCATATGGTTGGGATCCTACTCGCTTCTTTGATTTGGTGGGATCATCTTAATCTCTTCAACCATCTCTCTTTCCCCTATATAAAGAGGGATTTCTCATGGAAAAGGCTAAGGTTAATGAAGGTTGATTCAAGCAAGATTAATATTGAATAGGCTAAGAATTGGATGAGGAATTCTACTTCAGTTCATACTTGAGAGCTTCATTTCAGTTTATCAAGTCATTGTGGATCTTCTTCATTCAACGATTGGAGCAAGTGTGTGTGTTGGAGCAAAGGGTCATCGGAAGGGGACCTTGCAACATCAAGGCTTTGGTTGTAATCTCCACTTTCATTTTAATACGATACAGTGATATGTTTCTTTCCCATAAAACTTGCTTTGTTTTATTGTATGATTCCTTGATCACATGCATAAGTTCTCATCGAGTATATTATATTTTGACTTTGGTTGGCTTGTGTTCCCTTGCAAATTCAACATCGCACGAGCACTGGAGTGGATCTAGGATGACAACGGCAAGAGGAAGCGATATTTAAACGATATGTTGCCCATCTCTTGTTAGATAATAAACTCAATGATTAGAACTAAGGGAAAGCATCATATTTTGTTTTGTTTTGTTCTAGATCTAGGTGGATCTAGGGAGATTTGTTTATGTCCGCATTTACAGATAAGTCCCATAACAAAATTGGCAACCATACTGGGATATGACCTACTTTTGATTTTTTGCTTCCCATTTTCCTTTAGCCTACCTTCCTCTGATAAATTTCATTCTCTGAGTCTATGGTTGATCCATCTGGACTCACTGGGTTTAGAAGTTCCTTCATATTTTTTGTCTTTCTTCCAAATTTTTCAAATTTACAGAGATCGTCGCACTGTACTGTGGAGCACTCAACACACCCTAAAAATCCTATGTCAAATTTTACTTTTTGGGTACCACTTGATCTTTTGCACTGTCTAATTCGAGTCAATTGTGAAAAATGTTGCCTTTTCCTATCATCTTGACTCTCATCAAGTCTTTGAAAGTTTGCTTGAATCTATGAAAACCCATAACTTAAAAGGCTTAACTTTTAAAAATCAACAACCAAAACACCTCACCCGACGTGCTTAAGATTTGGCATCGAAAGGAATTGAAAGGTAAAAAGAGACAATCGGAAAGCCTCAATCGTCGAGCGTTGATATTCATCGGTATCGGTGAAATGAAATTTTTGTTTCACAACAAGTATCACATATGGATATCGCCGATAGCTGACACCCAACGCGCTTGTCGGAATCGGGGAAAATCAAATCACGACAAACTCTTCAACCATGCTAAAACTTTTTCCCGATCAGTGATTCCCGAAGCGTTTCGACATCGGGAGTTTTAGAAGAAGCTAATCCAAAGAAATGTGTGATAGGTTTATCCCCGATCGTCGATCCCCGATACCTTTTCAACACTGGCGATCCCAGTCTTAGTTTAAGAATGCACAACTTGAAGAAAGTCTCGACTCCGACTAATACTCGCGAGTTAAGTCACCGGTCTTCTTTGCCATGTGTCTCAAGTCAATCTCACCACGTCAGTGTTGTACGATGAAATCAATCGGCGTCGGAGGATTTTCAAAAGGACCGTTTGAATTTACCGATAGAACACATCACCCTCTGTGCCTCCGTCGTCAACCCACGATGAGTTAAATTGCAAAGTTTCGGGGAGGAAAATACACAAAGCAACTCGAAGCACCACTAAGGATGAATTCGGAGTTAACTTGGAGGAAATACGGTTTGTCTTAATGGCGCGAACAATGAGTGCTACGCAGCAAATCCCAGGCATGAAAATACATTATGAATCAAGGCAGGAAAATATATGGATAGAGAACACAAGAAATACATACGAAAAGAAAATAAACAATACATCCAACCGCTACAACCAGAATCCTTTCATCAAAGTTTCAAGACTTTTACATTAGATTTCAATCGAGCTCAAATTACGTACAATAGACACTGTCTACACTATTTGGCCAACCAACCCATTTTACATTATCAAAACTGTTGAGATTTGTGCCACGTCTGAGAATACAAAATAGAGTTAGTTAATCATGTCTCTTTTGCACACTGGCAAGGTCCGCGCGGACTTTCTCCCCGGCTGCTTCATGTTCTCTGAGATGTTTCATATTTTGTTCTTCTGACACCCTTTGTGCTTCGCACAGCTACATGATTGTATCTTGTGCTTCTCGAAGCTGCCTCTTGAGCCATGTCACGTTCCCTTCACAACCCTATGATACTGACACCTCAAGGGTCTTTGTCGCCAACTATCATCTTAATTCTCTATTTTTCTAGTAGATTTCGACAATGGCGAGTTGTGTCTGTTTCAGCTGTTGATTTGGCTCTCAAACATTAGCATCTGTGGAATTTGTCCTCTTCGTTCGGCTCCCACTTCCCCAACTTGTGACTTCGACAAGCTCTAGCCGAATAGTGCACATAAGTAATTCCTCGGCGGCCGATCTTGGGCACGGCTCGCTTGGGTTTTGGGTTTCCCCGACTTCATTATTCTTCCTTGGCCTTCCCCTTCTTCGGGGTATCTGCTGTTGGGGAGGCATGTCTTCCAACTTCCTTTCTTTTGGCACAGCTTCTTCCACTTTGGCCTTCGCACCGTGTGATATCATTGTTTCTGCGCGCAAGTAGGAACCTCCCTTTGAAACCTCAAGAATGCCCGTTGCGAGTAAGAACGAATCCCAGGCATTTTGGGGCTCAAGCCTGGCACTTATGCTGCTTCGCGTGCCCCTTATTATGTTTTGAGGGGTTCCCATGGTGTGACACGTATCTGTCTTATGTGCGGTGAACTTGATGAGGGCTCGAAGCGGAAAACCTGATCAATTTGGGCTTGCGAGACAAACTACCAATAGTGCATAAGCTTGGCTGGTGAGTAGAATACATGAAGAACATCCCGAATTTATAATAGAGAGGGCAGTGGGTGGAAACATGTCAGGTAACACTGGATTCATGGCGACTGGATGTTTTGGATAAAATGGAATATTTTTTGTGGCACATCTGCGTGATGAGTGCATTCTGGGGCGTGTGAGATACAACTGATAGGAGTGGAAGAGCATGTGTGATACAATCACCATGAATTTTCATTCCCCCAGCCTTTAAGATGAGTTGATGATGGTTGTTGCACTTGCTGATGCGACTTCTATTTAAATAAATTTCCTCGACCTAGGGCACCTAACGACTTCCCTTATGACAGGACCCGACTCTTTTGGAACATACTCGTACTCTTAACACATGTTTGAATCTAACATGCTTTCCCGACTCTAAGGGCCAATCGGCCACTGGCGTGACTTCAACTCTCATATTATTTCATACTCGATATTTTATGTTGTGGGATGTGGAAGTAACCTGACTAAGACCCACCCTAACTAGAGAAAATGACGTTGCTAACAGAAGCAGAGCCAGCAATTCGAAAGTTGCAGAGATCCCGTGAGTATCAAATAACCAAGTTTAGCAAGCTTTACAGGTATGTACCAGTCTTGATTTTCCATGCTTACACTTTATACATGTATTTTACCAAGTCTGGATCTATACACAGTCTCTAAAAGATTTTTATTTTGATTGCAGGAAAGATACCTCTGAGTATTAAGCAAGAATGGCTCGGGAGCCTCATCGAAAGATTCAAGAAAAATGGGCCAAGTGTGAAAAGAACTAGGTCAAAATCAACAAGGCAATGAAGGATATCAGACTCCCTGAGTTTGGTATGCCTGATGACTTCATCGACTTACACGACATAGTCAAGTCGCACACCGAGCAAGATTCATCCTGGGTCGAAGAACTAGCAAAGGTGATAGACACAGCACCAGGTCAGGTGCGATAGTTTATGGAATATCCGATCAAAGCTCAGGTTGTGCTACAACAGTTAAGTTCCAGTATAGTCAAGTATCGAGCACATGCGGTAGAAATAAGGGAGATTCACTCGGACACGATGGAATGTCATAGATTCCCATACGCCCATACCTGCGAGGATCTGTTCATCCAATGGTCGGAGTACGAGAAGAGTCACCCTCTTAAGTGATATATTGAGATGACTCTTAGACAAACTAATAGGAGAGAATGCCACATGGTGAATTTTGTTTTACTTATCTGCACTTTAGCCCTTATTTTTAGTTAATTTTATGTTATAAATAAGGGCATCGACTGATTAGTTAGAGGTCGATGGTTGTTGCAAGAAACTCTCATTTTTTGTTTTCTTAAGAACTATTTCGGAGCTACCTTTAATCGAGAAGTCCTTCTGGACCAGACACAAGTTTATGTTTTCATCAAATGCATGTATGATTGGATGTGCAGAAGAACTATTTCCTATTTCGTCTCATGAATGGATGCAGTAACAAGTAAGAGTTATTAAATCTATTGATAAGTTATCTGATGCAATGTTTTACAGTTCTTTCTTTAATGATGAAAATGAATCTTTGTGTTATTATGTGATTGATGATTAGATTTGAGTGAATTATTTTGCTTGTCGTCGTTTATCACATGGATGTTTTCTTCTTATTATTTGTATCTCAATCAGTAATTGGAATATTCACATGGTTAATGCTAGAGTAAAGGGTTATCCCAAGCTCAACCTCTTCTCCAAGTAGTTTAGTTTGTTGCCACTTTGTTACCTAGTTGGTTTATACCGACTTTATCTTATATCAATCCTACCTAAGAGAAAAACACAAAAAAGAGAACGTCCAAACTGGAGGAGAAAAACCTTCACAAGAAAACGTAAATCCCATCGATTAAATCCGTCGGATCGTAAGATCTGGAGAACCATTCCACTATTAAACGCTGCAGAGTCTAATTGGGCCTCGGTGGCGGGTTTGGTTCCTGTTGTTGAGTTAAAGGGATTTAGGACCCATCAATGGAATTGGCGCTAGAAGGAGGGCCTGAAGAATGAATGGTTGAATATATATTTCACATAATATCTCAGACAACCTATAGATTCAAAATATCCCACATGCATGGCTATTCATTCCCAAGACAACCCACACACGTTGAGTACTCCTGAAATGAGTAACTCACCCCAGCATGAGGAAAAATGATTGTTCCCTGATATACCTTATGCTCTTCCTCAAGAGGAATTAAATCAATTCAGAAGAATCACAAGAGCATACGCCCGATAGATCGATGCATTGTCCTTAGCTCTGATACTTCCTCGAAGACAAAAAATAAGCAGACTAGTGGTCGACACCCCCGACCAGGTTTTTGTGCACACAGTGGAAGACCTAATAGATTTTTCAATCACAAAAATTGAACATCCTCTTAATCTAATCCCTGAAATGCCAGCCAACGACATCTCCTAGCCAGACGATTTTTTGGAAGAGGAAGAGTTTAACTCAATATTCGAAAATATGGAAGACAACAATGACCATGATGAAGAAAGGGGAAACCCACTTCAGAACAATCAACCTTGGTTTTCCAGAGATGCTTTGGCCATCCCAGGGTGAGTCCATAACCTTCCTCGACATCCAGATAATTTACTTCCTAAATTTGACCCTGAAACCTCAGGACTACCTGAAGATCATATCAAGAAATCCATACTAGCTTTCAGACTTATGAATGTCCAGCATGAAGACATGGTATGCAGGTTTTTCCCCTACACATTCGAGAATTCAGCTTCCACGTGGTATTTTAACTTACCTGTAGGGTCCATAACGAGTTGGACAAAGTTTCAGAAGGATTTTTTAGATAAATTTGTAGAAGAAACTACCACGGGAACTCTGATGGCTGAGTTGTTCGCCGCCACCATGAGTTTGAAGGAAAGGGTCAAAGACTTTAATCAAAGATTCACCACCATCTTAAACAAATTCCAGATCGAAGCTAAACCTACCCAAGAGTTGCAAATCGAAGTATACGCTAATGTCCTCCCAGCTTTTATTTCCATGTTTGTGAAGAGGGCTGCCAAACTAACCCTAGCTGAGAATTTTGAAAAATCCAAAACAATAGAGTTCCAAATGAAAGGATGTAAAGAGGGACATGTCTCTTTAGTTAAGAAAGAAGTTCAACCTCCTCCCAGGAGAGGGCTCTTGTTAACTAGACCCATAGGGAAACAAACAGAACAAGGTCCTAAAAAGGGTAATGGAGACATAGAAGACTTACAACGCATGGTTAAGAAATTATCAAATGAAATCATTGACATGAAAAGAAGTGCAGGGGAGGGAAACCAAGGCCAGAAGCTCTATAAGCCTTTATTTAAAAGGAATATGTCGTTCAAAGCAATTGAACCTCCCCCAGCCAACCTAAACATTGATCTGGGAAATGTAGCATCCAACTCTTTTTGCACTTATCATCAAGAAAACCACTTTGAAAGAGACTGCCCTCAATGGGTGCACACCATGAATTTAATGGACAACTGGTTTCTAGATGAAGTTTCCCTAATCGAACATTCAAGTGGTTCGGTTATGAATGTTGTTGATCAGGAAGAGATTGATCCACCAGAAGATACAATCATGTTGATATGGGACCCTGACCTAATTATGCCTTCCGACAACCTATTTGAGGTTCAAGAACTAGTTGCAGAGGTCTCGGTGGTGCAAACGTGAAGTAAAGGTCAACTCATCTCAAATGACCTTACTACTACCCAAACTTTGGGAGGAATATCAACTCCTGATCACCCGAAAGCACCTTTTTCTCCCCGTAAGAACCCTATAAGAATCCATACCCGAGAATCACCCAACCTAGATTACAACATAGTTGAAGATTTGAAAAAGTTGAAGGCTAATATATCAGTTATGGACATATGTAGAATCCCTCAGCAAAAGGACTTTCTGCTACAAGATTTGAAATTAGTAGAAAATTCTACAACAAGCATTGACCCATAAAGGAATCTAACTCCCACAGATATAGGGAATAAACTGACTGTGAACGCTTGCTCTAAAGATAAGAAGGGGAGGCCTTTTGTCGCACGTTTCCTTTTAACATTCGAAGTCTTCAACAGAAACCTCCATAATTGTTTGGTCGATTCAAGAGCATCATCTAATGTTATGCCACTGTCTATTTGCAAAAAACTAAACACAGTTCCTCTCAAAAGTGATAAACATGTAATACAACTGGACAGAACCTAGGTGAAGGTCATGGGAGAACTCAAAGATGTAATGATCAGAATAGCAACACATCCTAAATTTGTGAAAGTGATTGACATCATTGTAGTAGATATCCTAGAAGCTTATGGATTATTATTAAGTCGAGACTGGTCTGAGAAGTTAAACAAATACTTTGGTATAAACTGGGCTCATCTTTGGTTACCGTTAAAAGGGCACACAAACATGATTGGAATTGATAGGGAAAGATATCTAAAACATATTGTTATTGACCTAGAAACCCTAAATGAGCCCTCAACGGTAGATTTCCCTGTGCTAGGCAATTACTCCTGTGATTCCTACTTTGGGAACTTCTCCCCCCTCTCATCTAATGTTCCCCTTACCCAAAACTCTGAAATGGATTTTCAGGAAGAATCGCCGATGGCGGCAGAAGAAACCCTTTTCTACCAAGAACCCACATTAGAAATCACAGAACAAACAGGAGGAAGACAGGAAAGAGACAGGAAAGAAGAAGCTGAAAGATTTTTCCCACAAGTTTGGACCTTATACTTTGATGGCTCTAAATCACAAGAAGGGTCTGGGGTAGGGTGCATCCTCATTAATCCTAAAGGTAAACAACATTTTCTATCCTGTAGACTTGAGTTTGAGTGCACAAACAATACCGTCAAGTATGAAGCTCTAGTACAGAGGCTAAAGAAAGCCATAGACCTAAATGTCAAAGAATTGAAGGTTTTCGGAGACTCTGAAATCATTGTCAGGCAGATAAGGAATACTATACATTGCAACTCTCCACACCTAAAGAACTACCAACAGGAAGTGCACAAGCTCATAGAACATTTTGAAGTTTTCAACATTATAGTGATTCCCAAAGTAAAGAACATTCTTGTTGATTCTCTAGCCACCGTTGCTTCAAGGCTATCACCTTTAGAAGATTCTGAAGCCTCCCGATTCACTGTGGAGATACTTTACAAGTCGTCAGTGCCCAACAATATTTATAATTGGAAGGTCTTTGAAGGAGATGAACAGATCATAAAAATTTTGACCAACCAGGATAATTTTAAAGACTTGGCTATCGATGATGAAGTTTTCCATGAACAAATAATAGAGGTCGATCCTCAGATAGATCAACCAACAGACAGATCGAAGTCTCACACAATTATGAAGGGAATAGCCAATTTAGAAAACCTTTTTGACCTAAAGGAAAGGTTTAAGGGGCCAAAAACACGAAGACCGGTAGTTCCTGTCCCATGCATGAAACTAAAAATCTTGGAACCCCGGAAAACCCAAAGAATACAAATCTTGGAAAGAATATATCTAAGGAGGAAAGGAAGGATTATCCCAAACTTTTCAGACAATATCAGCATGTCTTTGCATGGTCCTACCGAGATTTGAAAACTTATGATACCTGTATCATTCAACACACTATCCCTTTAAAGCCTCAAGTAAAACCCTTCCAACAAAAGCTTCGGAAGTACCACCCATCCCTGGAGCCTCTCGTGTGTCAAGAGTTGAAGAAACTGTTAGATGCCAAAATTATCTTCCAAGTTAGACATTCTGCGTGGGTAGCGAATTTAGTTCTTGTAAAGAAAAAGTCTGAGGAGATTCACCTATGCCTGGATTTTAGAAACCTCAATGGAGCTTCAGAAAAGGACAACTACCCAGTCCCACCGATGGAGCAACTCTTGCAAAGTGTGTCTGAATCTGATATTTTCTCCTTGTTGGACGGTTTCTCAGGTTACAACTAGGTTCTAGTCTCAGAGGAAGACCGTTTAAAAACTACCTTCCGAACCAAGTGAGGAACTTTCGCTTACAAATGCATGCCCTTTGGGTTAATCAACGCAGGGGAAACCTTCCAGAGGGCCATGGACGTAGCATTTCGGGGACTAATCAACAAGTGTGTAGTAGTGTATTTGGACGACATAACTGTGTATTCAAAGAACAGAGAAGATCACATCCAACACTTAACCCAAATTTTCGAAAGGTGTAGGAAATATGGCATATCCTTAAACCCTAAGAAAACTATTTTCGTTGTCGAGGAAGGAAAGTTGTTAGGCCACATTATATCTCAAGCAGGCATCCGCATAGACCCAGAAAGGATTAATGCTATAGATCATCTTCCATTACCTCACAACAAAAAATCTATGCAATCATTCTTCGAGAAAATCAACTTTGTGAGGAAATTCACCCTTGATTTCGCATAAACTATCAAAATCTTACAAACGATTATTTGTAAAGATGTTGAATTTAAGTGGGATGATGAACGAAAGAATGCCTTCAGTGATATTAATACTTCTATATCTCAAGCCCCCATGTTGCGAAGTCCCGATTTCAACAAACATTTTTTCCTCTATACTTTCGCCTCTTATCAATCGTTAGCTGCAGTATTGAGTCAGAAGGATGATGACAATAATGAGGCTCTGGTGTCGTTCATGAGCACTAACCTCCAAGGAACTAAACTAAATTATCCTGCTATAGATAAACATGCTTATGTGGTTTATAAAGCAGTAAAACATTTCAAATCCTACATCCTCAAGAACCATACCAAAGTAATCGTGCCTCACCCCGCAGTCCGATCCCTATTTACTCAACAGGAGATGGGGGAAAGAAGAGGAAATTGGATGGAAATAGTTCAAGAATTTCATTTAGATATAAAACCTACAAAACTAGTTAAAGGACAAGGGTTATGCAGCTCAAGACCAAGTAAATGAAGACCCCAAATGGGAGAATGAAATGGCATTATGGTGTGGTGAAGCGTCATACATTTCCCCAGGACATGAGTCTTGGCATGAGAAACTAACTTATCTCCTACACCATGGGACTTGTCCAGAAAACCTCAACCCTGGGGAAAGGAGAGCTCTCAGGTTAAAATATGCACAATATCGCCCCATAAATTCGGTACTCTTCCAGGTTAATTATGATGGAGTACTTATGAGATGTCTCGAACATGAAGATGTAGATAAAGTTTTAAAAGAGCTCTACGATGGCCCTGCCGGTGGACACTTTACAGGAGACACCACCACTCATAAGTATTGAGAGTCGGCTATTACTAGCCCACTTTGTTCAAAGACACTGACACATACGCTAGAAACTATAAAACTTGTCAAATAAGCGTCGAGAGAGAGAAGAGAGCAGCGATCCCATTCCAACCGGTGACTGTTTCTAGGCTATTCGAGTAATGGGGGTTATATATCATAGGAGAGATTACACCAAGCTCTTCAAAACAACAGAAGTACATACTTACTGCCACTGATTATTTCACGAAATGGGCAAAGGCCATCCCTCTGACTCATGTAAACGAGAAGGTGGTAATCCAATTCATAGAACAACAACTAGTCACAAGGTTTGATGTCCCTTCTGTTCTTGTTTTTTATAATGCCACTTATTTTTCTTCCACTATGTTAACAGAGTTTTCCCTAGACAAAGGAATCATAATTAGATACTCTATTGATCCGGATTATTTTCAGCACGAAATGAGAGCGGAGATATAATAAGGAAATGCACAGAGATATCACAGATATTCAATAATATAACATAAATGTATTAGAGATGCAACCATAAGCATAGATATACAGTAATACACGATTTCTATTAATGAAAGAAATATACAGAGACTGTAAAAATACAGAGTGAAAGACTCGCTAGAATGGTGGCAGCTTATCTCTGAGAA
>SNQJ01S0095185.1:31884-60203 GCA_010110895.2 Picea sitchensis | reverse complement strand
AGATGATTACAATGAGGCTCTGAAGGCCTTTTTACAATAAACAGTAATGCCAAAAGTCCTAGACATCCAAAAACCTAACCCTAGGAGATGAAGCACCAAAAGTCATGTGGGCCCCGTTTGGGTAAGTTAGTACATCAACTTCCCGGGGTTGTAACTTTTGCATACAATCTCCGTTTTAGGTGTATGATAGCTCGTTGGAAAGGTCTCATTGAGGAGATTCATTTTGGGGTCTCAATAATGCCTTCGTCTATCATTGAGAACCTTGATCTCGAAAAACCTTCATTTAGGCCCTCAAAATGGCCTCGGAAGTTAAAACCTGCTAAAAATAGTAAATTGCCAGAAAATTGTTTTGAGCCAGTCGGAAAAGGTGGGTGGCCACCGATATCCACCTGGATCATCTGAAAATTATTATCCATGGGGAAACAAAGTGGCAAAATCAACTAATAAGAACCTGGTAAGAATATTAAAGAAAACAGTTGCAGACAACCAGAGAAATTGGCATAATTCACTTCATAACGCTTTATGGGTAGATAGAGTTACACCCAAGGAATCTATAATTGGCATAATTCCCCGTACTTTCTAGTATATGGACATGAAGCCATCCTCCTGAATGGGTTATATCTCCCATATCTTCAACTTGCTCAAGAGTCCAGGGGGGGTCCCTCATCAACCTTACAACAAAGAATTGGCACCCTCCTCATGTTAGAAGAAGAAAGGGAGAAAGCTAAATCAAAATTCATAGCCCACCAACAGATAGTTAAAAGATGGTTTGATAAGCATAAGGCTAGAGAGAAGAATTTTGAAGTAGGAGACCTAGTCCTGAAGTGGGACAGAGCAAATGAGCCTAAAGGCAAACATTCTAAGTTTTAGAATCTATGGATCGGACCTTTTCAGGTGGCTAAGAAGATTGGGTTAGGCACATATCAACTACAGAATATGAGGGGAGAATCTTACGCTCTCCCAATAAATGGCCAAGCCCTTAAACAATATTTTCCTTTAAAAAAAAATGTTTTTTGTTTACTTTTGATGCTTCAATTTATCTTTTGCATTTATACCTTCTTTTTTTTTGTCTTTTGCAATCATGCTTCTGGGCTTTTGAAAGTGTGTGTTGAGCAAGACAATGGTTGACCTCATATCATGTGACATAGCAAACTCTCTTCCTAACTCATCGCTCACATACAAACACAAGAAACGTTGAAGAACCTGTGGTTGTTTCAAGGGATTCTCTATCTAACTTGCACAGATGAACAACTTTGGAGAAATGTGGAAGTGTCTGCTTAGTGGTCTAGTAAGACCTTAAGGGAAAGAAGGAAAGCTGGAAAGGACTACATGCACCTAAGGGACAAAGCTAGCAAGTTTCAACTTAACCATCTCATCTTGCAAAATAACAGACGTCATCCTCTCCCACTCGCTCAGGGCATTCTGCCGAAATAAAATGAACTATATCAAATGAGTGAACAGTAGGAGAGGGTATGCAGATAACTCTATCGAGGCTATGGATGCTCGCAGGTAGTGGAGCAAGGTTTGTGATGTCAGGGTGACTCCTCCGGGGCTATGGGCGCTCGCTGGTAGTGGAGCAACACCATAGCAAGTGAGTAAAGGTAACTAAAGGCTCTGTGCCAGTGAATGCTTTATTAGTTTTTTGTCAAAGAGGGTGTGAGTCATGGTTATAGGAAACGAAAGAGGAATAAAGGTTGAAAACCCCATAGGAAGACCTGGAGGCAACAACCGGAGAATTTCAAATGCGAAGGTAAAAGAGGCTCTAATTTAAAACCAGTTAAGTTCTTCAATAGATTTTGCATCATCTGAGCACGAAGGAGGAACAGAGATTCTGCTTTCGCCCAGTAAGTCGCCATTTGTTGAGCACTCAACACACCCTAAAAAGCCTATGTCAAATTTTACTTTTTGGGTACCACTTGATCTTTTGCACTATCTAATTCAACTCAATTGTGAAAAATGTTGCCTTTGCTTATCATCTTGACTCTCATTAAGTCTTTCAAAGTTTGCTTGAATCTATGAAAACCCATAACTTAAAAGGCTTAACTTTTAAAAATCAACATCCAAAACACCTCACCCAATGTGCTTAAGATTCGGCATCGGAAGGAATTGAAAGGTAAAAAGAGACACTCGGAAAGCCTTAATCGTCGAGCATCGATATTCATCGGTATCGGTGAAAGGAAATTTTTGTTTCACAACAAGTATCACATACATATATTGTCGATAGCCGACACCCGACGCACTTGTCGGAATCGGGGAAAATCGAATCGCGGCAAACTTTTCGACCATGCTAAAACATTTTCCCGATCACCGATTCCTGAAGCATTTCAGCATCGGGAGTTTTCGAAGAAGCTAATCCAAAGAAATGTGCGATAGGTTTATCCCCGATCATCAATCCCTGATACCTTTTCGACATCGGTGATCCCAGGCTTAGTTTAAGAACGCACAACTTGAAGAAAGTCCCAACTCCGACTAATACTCACGAGCTAAGTCACTGGTCTTCTTTGCCACATTTCCCAAGCCAGTCTCACCACATCAGCTTCGTAGGATGAAATCAATCGGCGTTGGAGGTTTTCCAAAAGGACCGTTTGAATTTATTGATAGAACACATCACCCTTCGTGCCTCCGTCGTCGACCCACGATGAGTTAAATTGCAAATTTTCGGGGAGGAAAATATGTTAAATTGCAAAGTTGCAAAGTATGAATAGCGCGAACAAGGGGCACTATGCAGCGAATCCCAGGCCTGAAAATACGTTTCAAATCAAGGCAGAAAAAGATATGGACACAGAACACAAGAAATACATACGCAAAGAAAAGAAACGATACATCCAACCGCTACAACCAAAATCCTGTCATCAGAGTTTCAGGACTTTTACATTAGATTTCAATCGAGCTCAAATTACATACAATAGACACTATCTACACTATTTTACCAACCAGTCTGGTTTACATTAAAAAAATGAAAATCTTCAAAACTGTTGAGATTTGTGCCACGTCTGAGAATACAAAATAGAGTTAGTTAATCATGTCTCTTTTGCGCACTGGGAAGGTCCGCGCGGACTTTCTCCCCAGCTACTTCACATTCTCTGAGATCTTTCATATTATGTTCTTTCGATGCCCTTTGTGCTTCGCACAACTGCACGATTGTATCTTGTGCTTCCCAGAGCTGTCTCTTGATCCATGTCACATTCCCTTCACGACCTTGTGATACTGACACCTCAAGGGTCTTTGCCACCAACTATCGTCTTAATTCTCTATTTTTCTGGTAGATTTCGGCAATGGCAAGTTGTGCCTATTTCAGCTGTTGATTTGGTTCTCGAACATTAGCATCCATGGCATTTTTCCTCCTCATTCGGTTCCCGCTTCCCCGACTTGTGAATTTGACAAGATCTAGCCGAATAGTGTGCATAAGTAATTCCTCGACAGCCGATCTTGCACACGGATCGCTTGGGTTTTGGGTTTCCCCAGCTTCCTTATTCTTCCTTGGCCTTCCCCTTCTCCGGGGTATCTGTTGTTGGGGAGACATGTCTTCCAACGTCCTTCCTTCCGGCACAACTTCTTCCACTTCGGCCTTCGCACCGTGTGATATCATCGTTTCCACGCGTAGGTAGGAACCTCCCTTTGAAACCTTGGGAATGCCCGCTGCGAGTAAGAATGAATCCCAGGCATATTGGGGCTCAAGCTTGGCACTTATGCTGCTTCACGTGCCCCTTCTTATGTTTTGAGGGGTTCCCATAGTGCAACACGTATCTGCCTTATGCGTGGTGAACTTAGCGAGGGCCCGAAGCAGAAAACCTAATCAATCTGGGCTCGCGAGATGAACTACCAACAATGCATAAGCTCGACTAGTGAGTAGAATACATGAAGAACATCCAAAATTTATAACAGAGTGAGCAATGGGTGGAAACGTGCCAGGTAACACTGAATTCATGGAAACTGGATGTTTTGGAGCAAATGGAATATTTTATGTGGCACATCTGCGCGACGAGTATGTTTCAGGGCATGTGAGATACAGCCGATAGGAGTGGCAGAGTGTTTGTGATACGATCACCGTGATTTTTCATTCCCCCAGCCTTCATGATGAGCTGATGATGGTTGTTGCACTTGCTGATGCGACTTTTTTTTAAACAACTTGCCTCGACCTGGGGCACCTAACTGTTACACATAAAAAATACTCACTTTGATAGTGTTGCAAGTGTCCTCATTACAAAGGTCGCAAGTGTCGCATTTTTCTCACAAGGTCGCAAGTGTCGCATGTTGCTCACAAGGTCGCAAGTGTCGCATGTTGCTCACAAGTGTCGCAAGTGTCAAAGAAAGCATGCTACCATGATGCCTATGTCGTGCCTATAACGACATGAGAAGGACACTTGAAACACCTAAAACATTTGATTTGGAAGAGGAGAAATGAGTCAGCAGGCTTACAAACCTTTTGCCATCTGAAAGCACCTCAAAAATTGAGTTTTTGGAGGGGAGTGCTCCCCTATACCTCTTCTAGGAGCACTGGCGCTCCCCCTTACACTGTCTAGGAGCGTTATAAAGCTCCTTTGGCCCTTTTGATGGAGTGTTGGTGTCTTTAGGAGCACTGGCGCCCCCCTTAAGCCAACTGGGGAGCGTTGTAGCGCTCTAATGGCCCTTTTGAGGGAGTGCTACCTATTCTGGGCAGTTGTTAAGTTGTTGAGATGAATGGGGGAAGCATCCTTTCATTCTTGGAAGGCAGTTGGATTCAAATCCCTAGTCCATCCATGATCTTAGGGCAGATCCTCAACTGAAGGAGGAAAATCCTCACCTTCCCCAAGGATATCTCAAGTTGTTGAGCCTCTCCAAGGCTATATAAGCAAGCTTTCTAATGGTGAAAGGGGACTGGAAAAGGGAGAATCACACCAAACTTATGATCTTATAAGTGGTGCTGGAACAGAGATATTTTGGAAGCAAAAGACCTATGATCTCATAGGGAGCAATTAGTGAAGTTATCATCATTCGGATTGTGGATCTTTTGAGCAAGGGATAGATAAGGAGGACTTGACGAAACTGTTGCAATCCATCTACGGCTGTAAGCAATGTTTTGTCCTCATTAATATAATTTACTTGGCCTATTTCTTTCTAATTTGTGTTCAATCTCACATGAATTTGTCTCTTTGGTAGATAGACCTATTTCAGACTAATCTTGATAGAGTAGGAAGTGGTCGTACTTTGTTTGTCTACAAGGCTTATCGAGGAGCGAAAGATTGGAGCTCAACTCGGAGCGTGCAGGGACAAACACCGGTAAAAGGTACTTCTTTTCTTCTTCCTCCTCACACTAGTCCACCTAGATCTAAAACGAAGTCAGTGACCATGATAAGCACTTTCTGTCTTAGAGTTAAGAGTCTAGCTCTTTGAGGCGATCTACCTGTCCGCAAGGAGATTTTCCTTCAACACTAATGACTTCCCTTATGACAGGACCCAACTCTTTTGGAACATACTCGTACTCTTAACACATGTTTGAATCTGACATCCTTTCCCGACTCCAAGGGCCAACCGGCCACTGGCGTGACTTCAACTCTCATATTATTCCGTACCCGGTCTTTTATGTTGTGGCACACTAACGTAACCCGACTAAGACCCACCCTAACTAGAGAAAAACGGCGGTGCTAACAGAAGTGGAGATAGCAATTCAAAAGTTGCAGATATCCTGTGAGTATCAAATAACCAAGTTTAGCAAGATTTATAGGTATGTACCAGCCTGAATTTTTCATGCTTACACTTTATACATGTATTTTACCAAGTGTGGCTCTATACGCAGTCTCTAAAAGATTTTGATTTTGATTGCAGGAAAGATACCTCCGAGTATTGAGCAAGAATGGATCGGGAGCCTCATCGGGAGATTCATGAAAAATGGGCCAAGTGCGAAGAACTGGGTCAAAATCAACAAGGCAATGAAGGATATCGAACTCCCCGAGTTTGGTACGCCCTATGACTTCGTCGACTTACATGACATAGTTAAGTCATACACCGAGCAAGATTAAACTAGAGGAGAAAAACCTTCACAAGAAAACGTAAAGCCCATCAATTAAACTAGCTAGATCGAAATATCTGGAGAACCATTCCACTATTAAATGTTGCAGAGTCTAATTGGGCCTCGGTGGCGGGTTTGGTTCCTGTTGTTGAGTTAAAGGGATTTAGGACCCATCAACATGTACCTCATTGACATCCTGCGACGACCCTGAGACATCACTCTCTGCTTAGCCAATCCAGTGTGACGACGTCACACTCTGCTCTGCCAGTGGTCTGTGACGACCTTAGCTCGTTGTTCTGTGTCCTATACTGATCCGAAATCGGATTCAGAAGGCTGTCAGAGCATGAAAAATCTCAAAAATGAAAGTGCTCGGAATCCGATGAAACCAACACCATTGCGTCCATCTCGTCTTCCTGATTCTGGTGGTATAATTTTTATGTCAAACGGAGTCCGTATGGAGAAGATATCGCATTCTGTCCGAAAAGTCAAACAGGGAAAAAAAAAAGATGCTGACTGGGCAGTCCGTACAGTGACACGTGTCATGTTCGTACAGTGACACGTGGCACATCCGTACGATGGCACGTGGCATGACCGTATAGGTGACACGTGTCAGAACCAGAGCGTGACACGTGTCAGGCAGATTTGGCACTTTTGGCACACGGTTGGGCCAATCCGAAGGTGACACGTGTCACCACTGGAAGGGTGACACGTGGCACAGATGACGTCAGCAGATGACGTGGCGCGAGTGACGTGGCATTTGATGGAGTGTACGGTAGGTTGATGTGTCATGATGACAAAGCGTACGGAAACGACGCGTGGAAGGTGACTGGACATACGGATGTCGACGTGGCAAGTGACGTGGACTAATGGGCGACTGACACGTGGCAGTTTTCTGGTCAAATGATTGGGTGCCACGTGGCCCAATCATGGGCTGCCACGTGGCACCCAGGTATTGGCTCATTGTTGTTGGTTGAATTGTTCGAAAGTTTATGGCTCGGACGGGAATTGAACCCGTGACCTCCGGGTGGCCGAGAGGACTGGCAGGGCTGGGCTAGCCACCCGCCCCGCTAGTGGTTCTTGTTAATGTAACAGCGCGTATTTTATATGAATTGCGCAAAAGGTTTGGGCGGCGAAAAAAAAGGGCCGGGGCCTAAGCCCCAGCCCTCGGCTTATTATATGACCGTTGTGACATGACCACGGGAGCGCGGTTATTACTATTATAACTGTTATAAAATTTTATGCGTGGTTTACATGTTATACCGGTTACATTAACCAACCTGCGCGGTTGTAAATTTTAGTTATGTAACAGATTAAGCGCTATGGTCATATGACTATGTACCATAGGACCGGGAGTGGATGCAACCGAGAGCGCAAATATGGGTGGCCCGCGCTAGCGCATGGCCACATGGTTCTATAATGTAATGTGACCGGGGGCCGCGCCAACGAAAGGAGCTAGCGCATAGCGCTTGGTTTTTTTGTGCCCATGTGACCAAGTAAAGGGGGGCGCGCAAGGGATCGGGGGGCTAAATCCCATTCCAACTATATAATATGGTTTTAAAGTGGTTTTTCTAACCAACTTTGGGTTTTAATTGTTAATTAGAGCCTTTTTATTGTAATTAATCCATTTTTAAGCGTTATTGGGCTTTTTTAGAGCCTAATTTTTGGGAGGAAGTTGGGGATGAGAAACCAACTTTCCCACTATTTAACCAAGGCCTGATTGAGGCATGGGGACAGCCTTTGGAGAGCTTTTTGACGGTTTTGGAGAGCAGAGATGCTGAGGCAAAGCCAGGTCTAAGCCAGTTTGAGGCAGGGAAGCTGTTGAGGAGGAGATGATGTCGGATGATTTCTGAGAGCTCGGGACATCCGTTTCAGGTGTTGTAAGTTGTGCAAGATTCTAGAGATCTGGGCGAACATGACCAGATCAGTCTAGAAGCCATTCGGCATTGTAAAGATGTACTAATAAGCTTTCGAACAGAAATAAAGAAGCCTCCCTCACAGAGAAAAGGCCCGGAGACATAGGCAAAGTTGTGCCGAACTCCATTATCAACCTGTGCATTATGGTTTGTTGTTTTTCAGATCTGAAAATATGTTAATGGCTGTATGATTCATTTTCTTTCTCGTTCTTTCGTTAAGTTTCCCAATGGTTAATAAATGCATGCAAATAAAAACTCATCCATAAGTCATTTCGAAAAATCCTGACGGATCATATACCCAGCCTACGACAACTCCTGTAGGTTTTGATGGAGTGAGTCATTTTGTCTTTTACCACCCAGATTTTCCTTAGTAGCCTGGGGTGAACTTCTTATGCCCATGTTTGATTGATTCTTGAGTTTGAAGCTTGATTTTGATTAGTTTTAACTGATTGAAAGTCTTTCTTTGCATTTTGCAAGTTTTTTACTCATTCTCATTGTCACAAGAATATAATCTCAGATCTTCATCTGGGTGATTGTTTGACAAAGGGTCTTTGGTTTGTTTTAAAGTTTTGGATTCATTCGGTTTGTCAAATTGTTTGTTGATTAAGAAACACTTTTTGTTTTCTTATGTCGAAAAGTTTTCTTGTCTTTTTCATTTATGTCTACATTGTGAATTTAAATTGGGAATTATGTTGAGAATGTCTTGATTTTCTTGGATTACATTTTCCTTCCATTATCACATCTCTGATTTTGTTTTGGAAAGGAAGAATTGAATTCACGTATTCTTTTAGTAATCTCTCATAAGAAAATTTTTACATTCGAAATATTTTTAAAGAGAAGAGATTGGAAAATTTTGTAGTTCATGATTGCTTGGAATTGTATTCATTCAGAATTAAAGAAATTGTAATTGGTAGCTTGTTGTATTTCAAAAGAATTACCTTCTCCCTACTGTAACTAGAGTTCATTGAATTGAAAATTGCACATTCATCTCTTTTTTCATTTTATTGGGTCAAGGTCTCAACTTCATCAGTTTCACTTCCATCTCCCTTTTTGAGTAAACAACAGCCTCTAAAGCACAGCGTAAATTTAAAATTTACTAGTAACTTTTATTTTCTAGGATCTTTTTCATCAAAATTAACTAGGATAGCACTTTGGAATAGGTTGTGAGGTACACTCTCCAAAGCATCGAAACACACAATAGTATCTTGTGATAGGGAGAGTTTCAAATCCAATTGCTACATTTTGTCTTGGGAAGCCCTTCTCACACAAGGGTCAAACCTGAGGTCGCATTAAGACTGGCAGAGTTACTCACCCTGCTTTATTGGTCTTAGTGTAGAGATTGCGCATATTATGGGGGTCGCTTGAAGGTATACCCACAATTATGAGTGGAATCCTTTCGAGTTGATTTCGGGCTAGATACCCTGCTTTTGCGCGTGGATCAGACTGTCGATTGTTTCCCCAGGATTTATTGTTGTAGTTGGTGACCTTAGTAGCCTATCGCTTTAGGGTCTTTACATGAGGTGATTGTGCAGGGGCAAGTCTTCACGGTACCTGGAATCGGCATTGGCCAAACTCACTCAGGCTCCTTGGAGGGTACACCCACGATTATGTGTGGGAGTTTGCACTAGGGTGTAAGTCTGTTAAGAAGGTCGTCAACGTAACTTTTTCGCCCGCTTATCCCAGCCCCTTCTTGTCTTGATTTCGCGATTTTGGATTTCATCACCAACTAGTGACTTCGAAATAACATGGTTTGTTTACTTGGTTTGATTCCTAGATTTTATTAGTGAGTGTTGTATGTTTCCTCTAGTTGGCCATAGATTTTCTTCATTCTTTACTGGGATCAAGCAACATCGCCCTTCATCGTTCACATAGGATGCAAGGGTTACCCCGGAAAGATCTGGAAGGTTACCGACCTTTGCCTCCTAACTCACCAGAAGGCTCTCCTGAGGGAGTACTCAATAACGACGTAGTTTTTTAGGTTGGGAGCACACACTCTTTAGAAGGATTTCGAATTGTTTCGGACTCCTTATAAAATTTCCAACTCCCTCTTAATTCGTTATTGAGTGTTGTACGAAATCCATGTATGCTCTGGATGAACTCATCTGGAGAAACAGTTGTTGACGAAAATTTTGAAGCACCTACCAGACCTAACGCAAGATCTAGAGTAGAGAATCCACTTTTTCAAAGTGAATCTTTTGGGACCCTGACTCACACTATTGGAACTTCTAATTTTGGTTCTATCCCTTTGACAGTACATGATCTGTACGGTAACCTAGGAGCGAGTCTTGATCAACCTATGGAATCACAAGTGCCTGAGACATCTGTCACCTATATGGTACCTTTAGACCATTTTACTGGTACTACCAGTAATGTCATCATAGTTTCAGACCAATTGTTGATTGGTTCTCACTCGATTCCTACTCTCCAGATGGCCGATTCTACTATGGTCCCACAAGCCACCATGATTCCTACTGGAAATATGGTTATCTCCCGAGCTCCGATTGGGACACCACTTCCACCTAGACCAAATCCATCACTTCCCCCTAAGTATAGAGCTCTGAATGCTTCCATTGCTACCTCTACCCAGGTTCCATCTGGAGGTTCTGGACTTTTTGTTCCTCTTGGGTATAACGTTGTTGTTGGTTTTGTTCCTACACCTGCCCAGGTTCTCTCCGGAGGGCCTTATGTTCCTCCTCCACCTTCGCTTGGGGGATCTGGCCCTAGTGGCTCCAATGTTCTTGGAGGCACCCATATTCCTACCACTTCTGGTTTCCAGATTCCTGTTGGAGGTCAACCCCAAGTTGGGGAGCAACCTCAATTTGGGGGGCAACCTCAGATTGGGGTACAACCTCAACTTGGGGGGCAACCTCAGGTTGGAGTCCATAACCCACTTTATGGACAAAACGTACTTGTGTTACCATCTCAACCTTGGAATCTTCCTTTCAAAGGTAATATACAATGTATGGGGGGAAACATCCTCAAGTTAACTCTTTTCTACCCCCTAACCTCGGTCAACTGTATCTAGGTTCTTTGAATCCCACTTGGGGTTTGAACGTTCAATCTAGTGTTCCTTTCCAAGGGAACATCTCTAATCAACCCAACCCTATGGGCTATACGCCTTCAAATCCTCCACAACTGAATCTGTCAGGACTATATAATTATTTGCAGACTGCTTATGGTCCTACTGGTATACCTACGGGGCTTCCCCCTCAAAACTACCAGTTTCCACAAGTGAACCGACAGTTGCCTTTTCTAGCCACTTTGGATTTACCTTATCTGTCTAGGATTTTGAATGATCCTATCTTACATTCTCCTTATTGGCCTATCCTACTGACCAAGTTACCATCCGACATTCCTAAATTTGACGGTCGAGCACGATAGGACCCGAATAATCATGTTATGAATTTTCATCTGTGGTGCTCATCCAACTCCTTGATGGATGACTCCATCAGATTATGACTTTTCCAACAAAATCTCATGGGTTCGGTAGAAAAATGGTACATCGAGTTACCGTGAGGTTTCTTCAATGAATTTAACACCCTAGAAATGGCCTTTTTAACACATTACCAGTTACCAATACGCTATGAGACGAGAACCGAAATTTTGAGTTCTTTCAAGCAATCCTCGTCCCCTCATATTTCTAATCACATCCATGAGTGGAGGAGGAGAAGATGTTTAATCAAATTTCCCCTTTTTGATCAACTATTGGCCGAGTGGTTTACCAAATCACTCAATGGACCTATCGCTTATGATGTCGCCATGGGTGGTGTTGTCACTGAAGAGCAGGCGATTAGTCATGCTCAGTATCTCGATCTCGTTTATTCACCAACGAGAACACTTTACGATTTGATCCCTGACACTCCTCGTCCTTCCCCAAATCCTACCCCAACACCTCCAGCAACTTCTCATGTTGTTGATGGTGTGATTGGCACATTTCATGTTGAGGCCTAGTTTACACACGTCAGTCACACCAACCCCAAATCTAATAATTATAATGCGCAAAATGCTCCTACTCCTACTCCTTCCACCAGTAAGACTATCGAGGTTAATTTTGTTCAATCCATGCCTACTGGAAAGAATCAAACTAAAAATAAAAGGAAGGGTAAGAATAAGGAGGACAAGAATAACAATCCACAATCTAATAAATCCAAGACACAAACCATTGATGAGAAAGATAAACGTAAACCTCGTTACCCCTGCCTTATTTGTTGTGACAATCATTACACGAAAGACTGTCTGAGACGTGCGAGGTTACTAAGTTCCTTCAAGGGAGCGAAAAACCTACTACACCTGTCATTTTGTCACAACCTTTCCCTTCTTAGCAACAAACCCAATTGGTCATTCATGACCAAACTTCTCCTTCTACCTCATCCTATGTCCTTATGTGTACTGGTGATTCTAAAAAGAACGAAGTTGCAATCGCAACTAGAGCCAAGGATTACTCTCCGTCAAAAGAGAAAGTTGATGATATGCCACCTTCGTTGGTTCAACCTTCTCCCCCAACTTCACCTCCCAATGGTCCTCTTCATCTCGAAATATCGAGTCTCGATACAGTTCTTCGCCCTCCTCCCAAGGGCGTTGTTCAAAAGTCTGTGTTCAATCTTCATGCCCGTGCTGCCCAAAACTACAGTATTGTAGAAGATCTTGCGCAAGCACCCTCTGCGATGTCAGCTCTCGAAGTGAAGGCACTATTGAAAGCCATTGGTGGAATTGATCCCATGGATACTAATCTCATGATCTTTGACTTGGAAGATCACGTTCCTAGGCTTCCTCCTCAACTAGCATATCAGATACAAGTTGTTTTTTAAAACAAGAATATCTGTAGAACTGTTATTGATGAAGGAGCCTCGACTTGCATCATGTCTATCACTTGTTGGAAAACCATTGGCTCTCCTACCCTCACTGAATCACACAATACACTTAAGGCCTTCAATGGTACAGGCTTTAAACCTTACGGTGTTTATTTGTCGTTGTCTATTACATTGGAAGGTAAGTCGGTCAATGTTGAGGTTGAGGTATTCGATGCACCTCTTGATTATAACCTTTTACTTGGTCGTAGTTGGATCAATTCCATGCAAGAAGTTGTGTCTACCCTTTTCCATGTGTTGTGTTTCCCGCACCAAGGAAAGGTCGTTACTGTTGACCAACTGGCCTTCTTTAATTTCAATTCATGTACTAGCAACGTTCCCTTTATTTCGAAGACACCCCCTGGTTATGAGAATGTCGGAGTGGGTCTTTTGAAAGATTCAACTTTGATGGGTACTTTTCCAATCCCACCACCCAATATTCCCCCTCCTTTTGTTGCCTCTATTAACATGATATCCACCACTGTTCGTGAAACCCCTGAGTCATATGACCCATGGGTAGTACCTAGCCCTGGTGATTACCTCCATTATGGCAACCAAATGCCTTTAATTCTGGTCGAATCCGCTTACCAAGCTATTCAATCGATAAGCCCCTCCTCTCCTTCTCTCTGTGATTCATCTCCCGATCCATTTCACATGATTTTTCCCATGGATTAGATGATCATGTCAGTCATGTCCATGGAAGACACTCCCTGGAACGATGGGCATCATCGCTCCATTCTCTTCCTAGCACGTGACACCATCGAGAGTTACCAATGGATTTCGACTCCATCGACCATTGTCGTTATTTCTTCAGTTCATGAGTCATCACACGATGTTTTGTACGAAGGGAACTTGAGCAACATTTCACCTATCATCCCTCTCGACATATCCATTAAACCCGAAGTCATGGAGAACGTTCATATCGGGGCCTCGTGTTCTACTAATGAGGTCCACACGTATAAAGCCCTTTTCCAAGAATTCTGCGACATTTTCGATTGGAGTTACAAAGAGATGCCAGGTATCGATCCTGATATCGTTGTACCTGAGATTAAGACATACCCAGATGCTAAACTTGTTCGGCAAAGACTTCGCCCAGTGCACCCACGCAAAGTTGTTGCTATGAAGCTCGAAGTTGAAAAACTTCTTAAATTTGGCTTTATTTATCTCATGGCGTTGACTAATTGGGTATCCAATCTAGTTCTGATGAATAAGAAACAAGTTACCATTCGCATTTGTGTAGATTATAGGGACATAAATAAGGCTTGTCCTAAGGACAATTGCCCGACCCCTTTCGTTGAACAAATCGTCGACGATTGTGTCGGCAGTGAGATCTTCTCTTTGATGGATGGTTTCTCCGGTTATAATCAAATTAATATTTTACCCGCAGACCAACACAAGACCACTTTCATTTGCCCTTGGAGAACCTTTACTTACCAGAAATTACCCTTTGGTCTCAAGAATGTTGGCGCGACTTTTCAACGCGCTATGTCTTATGCTTTCCATGATATTAAGCACATTGTGCAACCCTATCTTGACGATCTACCGACGCATTCCATGCGTTGTCAAGATCACCCAGCACATTTGAGGGCCATTTTCATACGTTGTTATTATCGTATCAACTTAAACCCACATAAATGCATTTTTTGTGTGGATTCCGGCCGATTGCTTGGTTTTATTGTGTTGATACATAGGATTCGAGTAGACCCTTTGAAGGTTGAGGCTATCCTTAATCTACCTCCTCCTTCCACTTTACGCCAGCTCCAAAGTTTGCAAGGGAAGGCAAAATTTTTACGTCATTTCATCCCCAATTACGGTGAATTGACGAAAGGATTCACTCGGCTACTAAAAAAAGGTTACGAGTTCGTATGGGATGATATTGTGAACAAAGCCTTTGAAGCTTTGAAACTTTCCTTAACCCGTAAATCATTATTGTTTCCCCGTGACTAAAGTTAGGATTACTTCCTCTACTTAGCTACTTCGGACTCTACCATTACCATGTTCTTAGTCCAGGAGGATGATTCGCATGACGAACATGTGATATACTATTTGAGTCGGAGTCTCACGACTACCGAGACCAAATACCTACATGTGGAGAAATTGGCCTTGGCAGTTGTTCAAGTTGTTCAACGTTTTCGTCAATATGTCTTATATGTTATTTATAATTGCAACCCCATGCAACATATCATCACCCAACAATTTCTAGAGGGAAAGTACTCCAAGTGGATAGTGATTCTCCAGGAGTTTGACTTAGAGTTTGGTTTTTGTTGCACTGATATGTGGCCTTCCCTCCACTGAGACAGAAAAATGTGGCAGAGGATTCCTTGCCCAACGAATCCCTTTTTTTGATCAGTTTCGATGACATATGGTACATAGATATAATTATCTATCTCCAGACCCAAACTTTCCGGCCCAATCTATCTAGCACAGATCATCGTCGTATACGATATCAAGCCCACCAATACATCATTCTTGGCGACACTCTCTATCGTCACGGTGTTGATTCCATTTTTCGACGATGTCTTACTTATGATGAAGCTGAGAAAGCTTTGAATGACTGTCACTCCGGAGCATGTGGCAGTCATATGTCTGGGTATGCCACTGCCCAAAAGATCTTACGAGCGGGTTATTTATGGCCTTCTTTGTTTAAGGATTGCATCACTGTCATTTAGAAATTCCATGCTTGCCAAACTTATAATAACAAGATAAGATCTCATCCTGCTCCTTTACATCCTATAGTTTTCGTCGGTCCATTCACCAAATGGGGCATTGACTTCATGACATGTAACCCTCACTCAATTAAGGGGCATGGATACATCATTGTAGCTGTGGATTACTTCACTAAGTGCGCCGAGGCGATGCCTACATTTGATAAAACTGGGAAACTGCAGCATTGTTCATATTCAATCACATTATTACTCAGTTTGGTGTCCCTCCAGCTATCATTATTGATCACGGTAGTCATTTTCAGAATTTTAGGATGTCTGAACTTACTGAAAAATTGGGTCTTCGCCATGAAAACTCAACCCCCTAATATCCACAGGCCAATGGCCAAGTTGAAGCAATAAACAAGGTTCTCATTACTATGCTTCGACGAATGATAGTAATTCATAACATAAGTTGGCACATGATGTTGTTCTCAACATTATGGGCCTATTGGACATCCGTTAAATCCGCCATCGGATTTACACCTTTCCATCTAGTTTATGGTATCGAGGCTATCTTACCAATTGAATGTGAAATACCGACTTTGAAATTGGTCGTTGAACTTCTCCCCAATACCTATGCCGAAGAAGAGCGTCTTTTGTATTTAATGCAACTAGACGAAAACTATCACGATGCCGCCTTAGTTATTGAAACCCAGAAGAAACGTGTTAAAGCCCAATACGACAAGCATGTTAAGCCACGTGTTTTTTCTGAAGGATATCTAGTTCTTCTTTATGAACAAGATCATGATTTGCTAGGGGCCGATAAATTCGAGGCCATGTGGCGAGGTCCTTACATTGTCAAACATGTGTTGGAGAAGGGATCTTATGAGCTAATTGATTATGATGGAATCCCTTTGAGTGAGCCCCGAAATGGGATTTACTTAAAGAAGTACTATGCTTAAGTCATTTTTGCATGAGTGCTTGTACTTTTAGTGTATCATACTCTTGTGTGATTTTTCGTTGTTTGGTTTCAACCCTCGGCTCCTTACCTTGCGTTGTGCTTGGTTTCCAGATGTCAGTGTCTTCGCTACCCTACATTGGCTTCGTTGATGGCACTAGCCGCAGCACTCAGAACTTAGCATCTGTTGCTTGGGCAATCTACGCACCTACATATGAATTGATTAGTCTACATGGTGTTTTTCTTGGTCGTGCAACTAATAATATCACGGAATACAATGCAATCATTAAATTATCGACCGATGTTGTTTCACTTGGAATCCATCATCTTATTGTATGACTCGATTCACAGTTAGTAGTCCTACAGTTGAGCAATGTCTACTCCATCTGAAGTCCTATGTTATTAAGGGTATATTTACGAATTCTCCTCTTGGAACATCATTTTGATTACATTGAATATCAACACATTCCTAGATATTTAAATACATTAACAGATGCTCTAGCTAATTATGTGTTAGACAAACATTTGAGAAATTTATAAAATCCAATCACACTTTGTACATACAACAAGTAAGTCGGTAGAAGCCTCATATATATATATATAACGATAAAAGTTTTACAAAAAAATGTTTTTGTCTGAAGATCAAAATATCAAAAATGTGAATCACATGGCTTCATATACTAATATAGCATCAAGGATGTTTCTCACTATAACATGCAACTACATGTGCTAATTTGTGGAGCATTCGACCAATAGAAGCAGACACACCCACTGTATGGCGCTGACAATGCCTCGGGATATCATCGATGGAGGCATCTGGGATGTTCATAGTAAGCCCCTATAGATTCTGCTCTAGAATCTCGTAGTCAGCAGCAGTGACTCCTTCTATGTCAGCTCTCTCCCCTCACCTATGTATGGGGGATGAACCTAGAGGTCGGTAAGGTCCCACGTCTGCATCATCAAAAGAGCATTTGATTAAGTCATCGGATAAATAACACATAAAAACATTTTTATATTTAAAAATCACAAAAACATTATAAAAACAAAATGTACATCTTACCTATGTTCCCCCATTGGGAACCCTCGGAAAGAACCAAGTCTGGATCACCTCGAAACTCTAAACCGGCATAAGCATAGTCATCGACCATAAGCATCTGGGTCCTCAACCAGTCAAAGAAAACATCATTATACCTAATGATAGGACCAGTCACATGTCATGCCATGAGGTCAACCCACCTCTTCATTCTTGGATCATGTAGGGCAGGTATACCCCACTCTACATGAAAATGCAAAGATGGGACCCTCTCTAGGAAGGACACCAAAATCGATCTGTATCCGAACTATTTCAGTTCACCGTTCTTGCACTTGGTTAATTGTTTTTCATGCTTCTGAGAACCCCGTCACACTAGTTGAAAACTCGGGGCTCCATACATTCCAATGCATACTGGAAATAGCTTTGAAGAGCCATATGGGGAGCTACACTCCCCGCCATGCGTGTGATGGTGTAGAGGATAGTCCATAGAGGTAAGTCACGGACATCCCTAATAGCGACTTTGTCGCTATGCTTCTGAGTACCTGGCACACGATGTGCACTGATATAGTGACTCATGGGCTCGCCACCTCCCCTGCTACCTGTTAGCATAACTCATGACCCACGGCGAGACAAGTCGATCAAGAATTATATATCCTCGATATCTATCATAAGAATATGAGCCCCCACTCGAAATTCCTATTGGTTCACGTCCCACATATGAACTAATTATTCCATTAACCTCAGCTGGGCCCTCATGCCCTGGATCTTGAAGAATTTTAACAGTCCACACTGTCGAAGGGCACTTACCATTCCTGGGTCATTTCTGGCAAAGTAATCTTCATCCTCATGCTCTCTCTCTTTCCATTCCAACATTCTTACCATAGAAAACCTGCAACGGAACATAAAAGAGGGATTAGCACCTTCATCTTCTCCTTGGAAACTTTTTATTGGAAAATACATCTAAAAAGACTTTTTGATTTGCGCACGTCACAGGCCTGGACATCCGTACAGTGCGGAGTCATCACAGACTATCCTTAAGGCCGCTTGCGACGACCCTGGGTCATCGCAGGGCATGATATAGGGCACCTGCGACGACCTCCACGCATGGGTAACCTTGAAAACTCGACTCAAAAAGCCATTTCTAACCAATGAAAAGAAAAAATTGATCCAGGAAAAGTTGAAAGATATGAAAATTACCTGTTCTACGGAGACCATTCGTCAAATGATCAATCGTGCCTCCTGCAATCCACAGTGGAAATTTGAGGTAAATGAGGGGTTTTGGAACAAAGTTTGGGTGGAGTAACAATGGAATAGTGAAATGCAGTTTTTACCCATTTTTATTAACTTTTTCACTTCTTCATTTTATTTTATATTATTTTAATATATTCCACCTAAACCCTAAAGTTCTAATGACATTGCAAGTGTTTGGTTTTTTGCAGATGAAAAACTTAGGAGTGAAATATTGAAAAGGATAAGCCTTTTGGGGTTTTTTTATACATTTGTCGCATGTACAGATCCTTTTAGAGTTTTTCAGGAAAAACTCTGAGCTTGGTTTTTGTTCTTTCTCATGCTCGTAAATCAATGAGAATGTAACTGAGTATACTTTTATCACTTTTTCGGACTCGTAAAGGTTATACGAAAAAGGAACCCCCTAGAGTTCCCTTTAAGCTCTTTTCAGACTCTCTAAACATGAAAAGATCATCGAGCGACTTTGTTCTTTTCACACTCGTAAAAGTATTTGAAGAAAACATTTGATGAGCGGTAGGTTATCACTTTTTCGATCTCATCAGATTAACTTACTAAAAAAGAACTTGTGGAGTCCTCTTTAAGTGTTTTTCGGACTCTCTAAACATGAAAAACCCCCGAGTTTTCTCTCTTTGGACTCGTTAAACAAACATTGAAAGAACCGTCTGGGCCCAAACCACTCCTTCTTAGGGTTCGTTAAACATACTCTGAGGGACTCATTCGAAGGATGAGCTTACATCAACAAGCATATGTTATCCTCCTCAAGCTTGCGTAAAAATAAAGAGGTACTTGCCATAAATGGTGGGGGGAAATTTGGAAAAGAAATGTGTCTTTGTATCTGTGTTAGTGGCAGTAATAGTCGCTCTTGAACATGACACCCCCCTTCATCATTGAATCCGGGTTGGGAAATCCATTTGTCTCTCGTTTGACCATCTGCATGTCCATATGTTGGGTCCTCCTTGAGTCAATGCTACCAAGACCATTGTCGTGTCATTCATATGTTCAAGAGAGTCTAACCCTAATAAGCCTCCTATTGAGTCGGCCATCTGCAATTATAAATTTTCTACCATGTCGGCCTTCCCTGTGTCAATTTCGAATCACTTCATACTCTAATCTACCTCAAATTTGTTACTTATTTTGTGTCATTGATGGGGAATACATTAAGGCCCTCTTGTGACGAGTCTTTTCCTATCGACTTCAGCTCATTATCCAGAAACAAGACTTAGAAATCATTCAGTACCTTAGAGCTTGCATGCCTCAATGGTAGGTTTCTTCGCTTTCAATAGTGGGTTCACATCATTGACCCCTGATTGGGAGATTCCATCGAGTGTTTGACTTCAACTCATTTACTCACATTCGTTGGATTGTACTGGGGTACCTTGGGAGTCATTGACATCAATGGTGATTTCCCTTGCACTTGTTAACGGTTTTCATCATTGACTGGTAATCAAGTGGTTTCTACCATGTTCGACTTCAACACCTGTAATCACATGGTTGGATTCATACTTAAGGATGATGGAATTGAAGACCCTAGATCATCCCATTCCGGTCCAGGTTTTGATGGAGTATTCATGATTTATATTGACACATAGATCCACTTTGTATGTCTCGTGGCTATGTCTGAATTTGAATTCTTTAGAGCATAGATCCACGGTGTATTTTGGGTGGCTATGTCGATTCACCTTGACATGGATCCACGGTGTATATTTAGTGGCCATGACTCATTTGACATTTTGTAATCTGAGTATGGGAATGCCTACCTCGAAAAATGTTATATTATTATGTTGATGCTTGACTGTTTGTAGGTGCCCGACTGATGCGCTCTTTGTTTTTGACACATACATTCTACAAAGTATTTCAGCTGTCACGAGTTCCAGCCT
Source organism: Picea sitchensis (assembly GCA_010110895.2). NCBI lineage: Eukaryota > Viridiplantae > Streptophyta > Pinopsida > Pinales > Pinaceae > Picea > Picea sitchensis. Next base: position 39,693 of record SNQJ01S0095185.1, on the reverse strand, counting down.
CATACTTTGGGGGGCATTACGTTACACATTATTTTGGTCATCTTAGTGATCCATTGACAACATGTGTTTATGTTCCCAAAAGAGTCTTTCTTCATGAGGAAAGTGATCGACTTTCTCTTCTCAAAAACCTTATTAAGGAAGGTTGTCGTAGGCTACTTCATAGGCAGGGTGCGACGATGCCTGGTCATCGCCCTCTACTATACAACTGGCATGCGACGTCTCCGTGAGCTGCTGTAGAGATAGGGTGTGACGATGTCAAAAGGATAAGAAAAGGTCGAACTTCACAAAATTTCTAGAAGGGGATCTTCTAGAAGATGAGGTGGCATCCGTATGGTTGGGATCATACTTGCTTCTCTGATTTGGTGGGATCATCCTAATCTCTACAACCATCTCTCTTTCCCCTATATAAAGAGGTATTTCTCATGGAAAAGGCTAAGTTTAATGAAGGTTAATGAAGGTCTATTCAAGCAAGATTAATATTGAATAGCCTAGAATTGGATGAGGAATTCTACTTCATTTCATACTTGAGAGCTTCATTTCAGTTTATCAAGTCATTGTGGAGCTTCTTCATTCAATGATTGGAGCAAGTGTGTGTGTTGGAGCAAAGGGTCATTGGAAGGGAACCTTGCAACATCAAGGCTTTGGTTGTAATCTCCACTTTCATTTTAATATGATACAGTGATATGTTTATTTCCCATAAAACTTGTTTTGTTTTATTGTATGATTCCTTGATCACATGCATAAGTTCTCGTTGAGTATATTATATTGCTTTCACTTTGGTTGGCTTGTGTTCCCTTGTAGATTCAACATCACAAGAGCACTGGAGTGGAGCTAGGATGACAATGACAAGAGGAAGTGATATTTAAAGGGTATGTTTCCCATCTCTTGTTAGATAATAAACTCAATGATTAGAACTTAGGGAAAGCGTCATATTTTGTTATGTTTGTTCTAGATCTAGGTGGATCTAGGGAGATATGTTTATGTCCGCATTTATCGATAAGTCCCATAACAACAGCATCAATGCCTCGTCCTCATGACTTGCCCCTACATCTTCAGCTTCATAATACAACGAGTCTAGCTTGTCCAAGGATTCTCTTTCTTCTTCAATTTTTGAATCATAGAATAGGGTATCGTCAAAAACCTAAAAAGGAAAGTGACTAACCTCATCATCTTCTCCTTGTGCACGAGAAATGGGATCGTAGATGGCTTCATCAGAGGGAGGAGCACACATTAATACTTCATCATCATGTTTGATATCTTCAGGCTCTCGCTCTTCAACGAGGTCCTCATTATTCTTGGTAGAAGCATGAATAAATTCTTGCTCTTCCCCATGGGATTGGTAACCTTCATCAAGATCCCTCTCCTCAACCTCTTGTTGATCGATGCCTTGCTCCAACCTTTTTGGGAATTCTTCAATGAAGGTCTCAAGGAAAGCTATTCCTTTAAGAATATCTGGGGTATCTTTGGGCTCACTAATCTTGATTTCTGGAACAAAGGATTGTTCTTCTTTGGATGAGGAGATGTTGGCTTCGAATTCTGTGGCCATGTCATAAGATTCTTGGATTGACCTTGGTCCCTTTTTATCGAGCAGGAATCCTAATTGTCTTGAGAATTCCCTGATATAGAGGAAAATGAGGAATTGGGGTCCAAGACGATAGGTTCTAGGGAGTTGTCGTGACAACTTCTGGATGTTGGTATGGAACTCCCTAATGGTCTCATTCTCATTCTTCTTTATGTGATTAAGTTTGTTCACCAACACCATAGGATCCTCTTGGATATTCCATCTCTTGAGGAAGACCTCTTCTAATTAATCCATGGATGCAATACTAGCATCAGGGAGGCCATCATACCATTTTCTAGCATCGCCATGAAGAGTGGCAGAGAAAAGTTTCATTGCTATATCTTCAACATCATCACTGATAGGATGGAGTTTAAAAAAGGCCCAGAAATTGCTCATGTGGTCTTCGGCTCTAACCTCATCGTCACTAGTGAATTTAAGGAGCCATTTTAAACACCTTGGAGGTGTTATCACTCCAAAAGTCACCCTAGACTGTAATCAGGTGAGCTTGGTAATGTCAAAATATTTGTAAATGTAAATGAGTTTTTAAAAGGTCAAATGGAAAAAGACTTAAAATGATAATGTTCTAATCTCATAAAACAGGGCTAGCATGCACCAGCAATCAAGGTTTTGGCTAACTTCAATCAGTAATGTGGGAGTAAATATGAATAGAGGGAAGACTTGAACGAGAGGAATGTAAGGGCTACTGTAAACATCATGTATGTAGAAGCCCAAGGAAGAAAGTTTCTTAACACAAGATCTTCTTGAACTCAGAAACTAAGGAAGCTAAATAAATATCATGATAATATAATGATCAAACATCCACCATAGCATTACCACAATCATTCATGTGAATCATTCAAATCATGAACATTTAGCATCAGAAGCAAATAAGCTGAAAGAGAAGTTGATTTCTATTAACCAAAATGTCTTGAATCTAGTACATAACTAGCTCACAGTGACTTAATCAAAACATTACAATAGGGAGCCTCTTGCTCCACATTCGAACCCCCTTACTAAAGCATTTCAATTATCTATTTAAAACAAAAGGGAGGAAACAATTGGAGGTACGAGCTGACCTCCTTCCCTTGAAAATCTCTAAGAGTTTATTTCATCTAACAACTTGGCTAACAAACTATGCTAGAAAACAGGAAAATGTTGGTGACTAATCCAACCAACTTTCAAACTGATTTGATTCCCCTTTGCTGCACAGCTCCTTGTTAGCCATGTGTCTTTCAGTAGCATGTGGTTGTCCTCATGATGCCAGTTGTTGCACTGCAATTTTCTCCATCATCATCCATCCAAAACGTTGTTGGCCTTGCTGTGTATTTGTGCCAACCTTTATTCTCTGTGAAATATTAGGTAGCGCCTTTACGTAGCACCATTGTGCTACGCCTGTATGCAGAATTTGTTTTCTGTTAAAAATTGGGTAGCGAATTTAGGCAGTGCCACTCTGGTGTTTTTCAAAACTAGGAAAATGAAATCTTCATTCTGTTATGGTATTTGTACAAACAAACGTATTTCCTTAGTATGTTGCACAATGTTGCATCCCTGTCTTTGATGCCATATTCTGCCATCCAAGAACCTGGTATTGACTATCACAAGCATTGCAAGGAACCTGTTAATGCATACATTAACGAAATACCCAAAATCTTCAAGATAGATCTCATATCATTTGCAAGAGCGTTGTTATCTGCACGCATAACTTAGGAATCAAGAACACTCTATTTTATTGTGGAAGAAATCATGCATCCTTACTCACGAGCTAAGATAAAAGACAGAAGGAATATAGTCTTGCTTGAATTTGTTGAAGGAGTAATTCACAGATGGTGTATCTCTGTGCAAATTTCGTCTCTGCCAGAAATTAGGTAGCGCCTACCAAAAAAATCGGTAGCACTCTGTGCAGCACCTGTCGTTACACTACTGAGGAGTTTGGGTAGCGCCCATCGTTACACTGCTCCCAGGAGAAAACTCAGCACCCAGGAAATTTACAGCACCCAGGAGATTTGGCAGCGCACAGGAGAAAACGCAGCACCCAGGAGATTTGGCAGTGCACTGCACTCTGCTCATCCATGCATGAAAACGGTGGAATGGGAAAGAATTTTGGGAACATCATTGTATACATCGTAGCTACATTTAGTTCTTTAACGCTTGTAGAATCTTTAAACAATATTGCATTGATAACTCATCATGGCACCTGTGCATGCATCCTGTAAATCGGGCATTTGCAACTTCACTTGAACACCGAACAGATGGAATGTTGGATTAATTTATGGCTTGACTTTGAGTTGAATGTGCAGCTAGCATGTAGGATGGTATGACATGTAAACATGACTCTTAGGTTTAAGGGAATTTAGAAGTAAGACACTTAAGCGCATACACCTTTTTTATTTTGTTTTATTTAATAAATATATACAATAAACATAATTTATAAACTACAAAATAGTTTAGAAAAACATTGTATATATATATTTAATAAAAACATTGTTTTTTATAATAAAAAGTGTTTTTATGACAAACTTATCATAAAGATTTGACGGACTTCAATAAGGATTTCTAACCAATTATTTGCAGGTTTAGAGGATGAAGCCAAAGGATTTCTTAGGCAAAGATATCAATAGGAACTTGTTAAGACAGAGTGGGGAATTTGAGGTTTGGACATTGGTAAACACTCAAAGGGATTTTGATAATTTCAACATAAATATGCCGAAGACGTTCTCAAAATATATTGGAAAAATTGAGTGCTAACAGGAGGCATTTGTCAGGGATACCCCAGTATTTCACTCATATCCAAGGGTTTAAAATTACCTGGGTCCCATTGAGAAGCCATGTATGGCTTAATCATTAGTGGAGTTGCCAGATAATCCTTCTAGGGATTATCAAAGGGAAAAGAGGGAATCACCCTAAGTGGAGTCACTATGTAAGCTTTGAAAAGTGAAAGGATTTGAGAAAAAGGATTATCGAAAAAGTTTTGTTAGAGGAAATTTGACTTGATGTTCCCCGGTAGCGGCGCCAAAAATGTTATCGCGCAATATATACTTTCCCAAAACCTAAAGGAAAGTAGGCTTAGATTGGCATAACACAGAGGTAACCCTATCGTTGTCACCCCAATATGATACCTCTTTCTCTTTGCGAGGAGGAAAACCTCACTCCAAGGGAGACGTCCCAGGACCTAGTTGGTTGATGAAGGGAAGAAAGACATGGTGAAAACCCACCCCTCTCTCTAGGTCACTCAATAGAAGAAGTCACTTGGGTAAAGTTTAAAGGGAGAAGGGAAAGTGAAAGTGGGTTTGTACTTACCCTTTACCAATGAAACAACAAACGTTAGTAACAAGAATTATAATAAACGACTTCTTAAACAAATTATGTGCTGCAAGAACTAGTTATTATACAATAAAGATGAGATTACAGTAGCAACAATTTATCCTGAAAGTTGCAAGTTATGATGACAAGGAAAAGATACAAGGGTCTTGCAAACTTGATAATGCTTTTTCACTCACAATTTTCAAGATTAATACAAGTCAATAAATGACTTAAAAAAGGGGTTATCAAAGTGTTTATAACAACATCAATTTAATAGCTATGACAACAACAAACCACTTCAAAAAAAGGTACTTAATGATGGCAATTTGCCTAGCACAAGTTTCTAGGCAGTTTTGTTGTTAGCATGGGATGATCAAGGCTGCAAAATGTGGTTGTAGCAACAGTTACAACAACAACAAAGCGATTTATAATAGCTTTAGAAATGCACCTTTAGAATAGTAGCAAGGATAGTTTAAATCCTCAAAGTGATAGTGCTTTGGCTTGTGCAATTTCTAGGTTAGTTTACCTTGTTAATAGGCTTGATAAGGCTGCTAAGAAGAGGTTGTAACAATGATATTAGCAGCATCAGACTTAGTGGTTAGTAATCTAAACTAGGTCAGTAAATTAGTAGAGTATCAAGTGGAAGAATTTGAATTGAGGTTGGTAGTCCTGTCAAGAAGTAAGAGAAGAGAACTAGTGCCTTTCATGGGTAAATGGAGTTAAGGAGGGTGGCTTCTTCTAAGGCTACAAATTAATGATGATACACAAAAGTCTAAGAGGGAAAAATTCTAGGAGGAGTAGTAACTTAAGTCCTCCTAGATTTTGACCTCAAGAGACAAAGTGCTCGGGTGTAGGCACTCCTAGGCCCTAACGCCTTTCTCTCCTTAGCCTTTTTATGTAGTATAAATTATGCAACAATAACCAAATGCAAAACCCTAGAGTGCTAGCAATTTAGGGCTCTAAGGTTTCACTAGTTACTAGATCAATTTAGTGAAAAGCTTGGCAAATAAAAAGTAAGAAAGTAACAACTTAAGTTTCTTACTTCAAGCATTAAATACACCATGCAATTTCATAATCTTGTAGAGCAAATAAAACCATACAATGAACCATTCAATAAATGACAAAATGCAGATTCTACTTACTTGCACCAAGAATAATCATGAGTATACAATGCAAGATCACCATAAAACTCTAAAAATTGATCCAAGTTGCAAATACAAGCCTTAAACAAGAAAGGCGCCTCACTATTTCAGCCAATGACCTCAATAGGGCGCAAATTTTAGACCTCTTGTCTCCAATGACAAGATGTGTTGTCAAAATGAGAGTACTTTTTGTTTATTAATACAAAATTTTGACCTATAATTCACTTTTAGGTAAAAAAATAAGGCCAACCTGGCCAATTTACAACAAAAAATCAATTTTGACATAATTAAAATAAATTTGCATCCAAAAACTCCTCCAAGGGTGACGTCATGCCCCTCTAGGGTGACGTTGATCCTCACATGTGGAACGTTGAGCAAGGAACGTGGAACGCTTGGCCTCCAAAGGCCTAAAATGATGCCCACACGTGCCATGAGGCTCACAAATGCCTCCAAAGATGAAAACCCTAGCTCTGGATGACGTCTAGGGATATCATGGTGACATCCAAGGCCCTCAATGGATAACGCCATGTGCGAAGACAAAGGTCCCCTGGGTCTAGGTCTGTCAGGGTGCCTCCAAAGGCAACGCCCTTCTTTCTCTCGGTGCAAGTTTTCAATCTCTTCTTACCCCTAGCTGGGGTTTCAACATCTATCTGTGGGTTTTAAGCCCCTGTGAAGGTTTGAGATAATCATTCCCTCATGTGTACCTATCCATCGGGAAAGGTCATGCAGCAACAACAAGTACGCCCTCTACGGGGTTCATAAGTCACAAGGATCATAGCATGTAAATCACATCCAATAATTAAATTACCCAAACATGTGCATCATAACCCCCTTAACCGAGAAAAATTCTCAAAGACGTTATGCAATTTGACAAGTTAGGTTTAGAGAAGGTCTTAGGGTATTCTATTGGGATAAACTCTCTTAAGTTTGGGGTGTTTCCTAAGTGGAATCTAGTCCAAGTCATGTAAGTGCATGAGGTGGCATGGGGTAAATATTTGGGTAGGGGGTGCATGTAATATTAGGGAAATGTAAAGTCTTACCTGTGGGCGCCTTTGTAGAGGGCGAGTTGCACCTTGTCATAAATGCAATTGTTTCCAAGCCCATTCATTGCCTTTTACTCTTAGCTTTATTTCTTTTGATCTTTTGCTCTTGTGCTTCAAAGAAATAGTTGAGGGCCGTTGTCTTGGCTTGATGACCAGAGGTAACAACATTATCCACAAACATTTCACGGAAATGAGAACGTCAGCTCGTGATGAGACCCCCTTTCTCTTGGCTATGCCACCAAGAGCCACTACCTTGACTTGGTGACCAGATAGGTGGTAGTGTCATACCGCTACATGCCCATGGTCATAATAGGCTAGTTCGTGACAAGACCTCCTATCCATCAACTAGTACCTTGAGTGTTTATGTTATCTTATGGGTCCCCTTTTCTTATTGAGAATATTTTCACTGCTTTCTCAAGGATCCATGGGCGAAGCATATTGAAGGTTTCAACATTAGCTTTTAACTCTTGCCAGCTACTTTTACCCTCTGGGCCTTTATCCCCTTCTTCCCACGAGGTAAGGTACAACCCTTACTAGTGTAGCCACTCCCAATTCCCAAACAAGGATAGGGGAGATGAAAGGAATAAATATGGAAAGTGGTAAGTATGGAGGGAACGAACAATGACTTTTCACAAATCCACCTAGTAGCAACCCATCCTAAAGGGAAATCAACTTACTAGGGCACCATGTCACCCTTCCAGGTATGAACGAGGAAAATAGCATAATTTCCAAGCAAACGTCATGAAATGAAGAAGGATTTAAT
>SNQJ01S0095185.1:8497-31874 GCA_010110895.2 Picea sitchensis | reverse complement strand
GGAACTATACAAGTGCCTTGATTCGTGAACCTAAACATATGCAGTTTACTAACTATTAATAATGATATAAAATAAAAATGATAATGTGAAGAAGTGAGAACATCATGCACAACAATACATGCATGAAATAAATTGATATAACAAATTCCCTCAAATAACAATCTTTATTTGCAACAACAACCATCCACAATTCATACAACATAACTACAATTTAAGGTATATTTGGTATATACAAGAGATAACAAGAAGAGCCACTTCCTATCTATTGTACACAAAACAATACACAAACCAAATTGACAACTTAAATTAATTTTTCTATTAATATCATCATCGATAAAGACAAACCAATTCAAAAAATTGTAGAGTATGTAAAAGCACTAATCAAGGACAAATTTTATATCATTTATATTTCATGAAAAATAACAATACAAAAGTGAACCTAGCAAAAAAAAACACATTATCTAGAACCATGACCCTATATGGACATTTATTTAGAAAACTAACATTCTAAAAAGAACATGCCTTTTTCCATGTTTAGAAAGAAGCATATTGTTTTGGAGAGGATTTGGTTTCCATACTTAGAGAGTAAAATGACACCAACACAATTATTGACTTGATGAGAATTGTGACCTCAAAACAAAAACTGTAGCCCTAAATACCCATATTTTTGAGTCACAAGCACCAAAATCAACCTCGGAAAAAGTGTTGCTCCTAGAATCGCTCATTTTTTCCGATGTTAGAATTACAACATTTTACCATCGTGGTCTTAAATCCTTATAACGTTACAAACATAAACTCTTAAAATTGACCCCCAAATAAAAAAGTGGCACTCCCAACATCACCCTTTTTTTGGGGGGTAAAAATTACAACTTGTTTGTAATCGTAGCATTGACAACTGATATTGTTCCAAACAAAAACCTTAAAATTGACCCCCCAAAATAAACATTAGTGCTAGCAGTAGTACCATTTTTTTGTGTGTTAACATTACAACTTGTTTGAAACCATGGCTTTGACAACTAACAATGTTGCAAATTGAAATGTCAAAATCATCCTCTAAATTGAAACATAGTGCTACAAGTAGCACATTCATTTTTTGTTTCATGCTTAAGATTGCGGCGTTTTTGGAACCATGGTCTAAAAAAACCAACACTATTGCAAACAAAAATCATAATAAATAATAAATAAATAAACAAAGAAACAAATATATATAGAAAAATCCCAAAACAAGGAGAAAAAATCTTGTTTTTTCAAATACACACACACACAAAAAAAAAAAACATTTTAAATGAAAATACATAATAATAATAATTACAAAAACTAAATTAAAATTAAATAATAAAAAATTTAAAAAAAAAAATATTTTTTGGGGAGCCTCTCTCCCTTTTGTTAGAATGTTTTTTAATGTTGTCTATTGGGTTGATGTAATTGTGTACTTAGTGTCATAATGATTATCATTATAACATCATCTGTGGAGGACTTATCCATGTAGCATGGCCTCATTAGACTTTCGTAATATTGCACATGTACACATGGAGACAATTTTGGGAGTTGTTAGGTGGTGACCTATGTCTAAGGTAATTATGACCTACACTCATTGATCATTATTATCCACTACTTATCCTTTATCTCTTGATGAGCTTATCATCAACCTTTATGGATTGGTTGATCTCCGCCCTTGCTTGTGCCTTATGATCAATGGTCTAGGTTTCTCATAGTTACTATAAATTGAGGCAATGTGTCTTGAATTCAACAGAGTCAAGAGTGGTTTATGGTATTGATTATTAGCTTGGACCCTATGGGTACTTAGGCTAGAGCATCCATATGCTTGAGAGTTGTATGGATCCCATTTGAACCCCATACTTGAGAGTTCTCTAGCTGATGTAATTGGGAGAGTTATATCAAGAATATAAGGCCTTACCTCTATGGATGTTTTCCCACCTTGGGGTTTCACCACATATATATCTTGTCTCCTCTTTCTTATTTGATATATCTACTTGTATTTGTTTGATGCATTCCATAGGAGTGCATATATGATAAATCTTGGTAATATGTTTCTACATATTTTTCCTGGTCTTTCTTGGTATTAGAGCTATACATCTAATTCCTTGGATGAAATTATTTGTTTGTTGAAATATTGGATGAGAGATCTATTTATTCCTTCAGACACTAAGGATTGAAGTTTATTTTTTCTACATCAATTTACAAGTAGACCTAATTTATTTTTTTAGATATGCTAATCTAAATTTTTAGATCTGATTTTTGAAACCCAATTTTTTATAGATTTGCAAATTCATAACTAAATCTCATGCACGGTTTCTGCAACTTTAAGCTATTTTTTCCATATCTAACATTACCATTACATTTGGAGCATGCTTAATAGTCAATATCAGTGTTCATGTTGCTAAATGGTCTTTGCTTGGACCACATCTAAGATTGAAGATTTATGGGTGTACTTCATATACGTACAAATTGATGCATTTTTGGGATGATTTTACTGTACATATGAGTCTAAATTGGTTTAATTAGCGAACATTGACGACCTGTTTACCACAATCAACCTTCATTTTCCCTAGATATTGAGAATTTATTCTACTAGGCACGGGTTGTTCAATCCCTATAATATGTTTTAAAATTGGTTCTTCAACAATATACCAAATGAATTTGACATCAAGTATCATGGTTTTTATCAATTGGTTATAATAACATGTTATGTATTTGCTTGTTATGAGGTCTTGGGTTCAAAACCCATTCCTTCTCAATTGTAGTTAACAATTTGTTTAATAACTATATCATTTGGAGGACTTGTGACACCACTACCACATGGACTCACTCAACCAGCCATCATGTGCCACATCAATAGGAGCATCCAAACATAAAAATAACTATATCATTTGGAGGACTTGTGAGACCACTACCACATGGACTCATTCAACCAACCATCATGTGCCACGTCAATAGGTGCATACAAACATAATTGTCAACTCAACTACCACATGTCATTTTCAACACATGTCGCATCATCATTTCATACATGCCACATAAGAATTAGATACATTCCATGTTAGTGTATGGTATGTTCCATTTAGACCAATCAGAATTGCCACGTGGCACTTTTAGCTTAGCTTGCAAGGATTAGCACCAAGATTTTGAAGTTGATTTTTAAATTTCCATAACTTTGTCATATGACATTGGTTTTCAGTGCAATTTTTTTTAGACTTTGTATTTTTTAGTTCTATACATAGTGACATGTCTAAATCCAGTGAATTATTCTATTTGATGCTGGTGATTTTCATTTGTTCCCAAAAACTCAAGGCTAGACCTCATTTTTAGAAATTAAAATGGTCTTAACTTGTTGATACAGACTTCGTTTTGAGTGGTTTTTTTTTTCAAATTGTATAAATTTCATACACTATGCAATGGTGATATTGGTTTCTATTAGTTTGGATATATGACTAATGAGGATGGTAATGGCCACATATTTCTCCTTTATTTGATTGTGATAACAATCTCTTTAAGACAATTTCTTGATGGTATAAATTTGGTGCTTTTCTTGGCTCATTGTATTTGTGATAGGGAGACCATTTTACATTATATGTGGTGCATAATTGAACACTTGTTGAACTTGATGATCATTGTAAGATCATGTTCAAGTTCTTGATTGAATCACTCTAATTGATCATCAACACTTTCAACATGTTGGATCACATTCAACTTTATGTTCTATTGTCATTCATGTCTTTTTAGAGAGATTGTTCTTTGATACATTGTGGACTTGCCATGATGTTCTATCCTAAGTTAGCTCTATGTTTGCTTCACATGTTCCTAAGTGGTGCATGTGAAGAGTTTGGAGACATATTGGTTTTGTAGATTATTACTCTATATTGAGATGCTTGACACTTCATCATGACAATATCAATGTTGTCATTGTTGGTCATTATGCATTGATTCTTGACAGTAGTAGGGGTCTTCTTCTTACACCTTACTTAGGATTTGGTTACATCTTATTATGGTTTCGTACATTGTTCCATTCAACAGATTATTCTTGAAAACAAAAAAGTTTGGTGCTATCCTTGCTACTTACCAAGGATGTTTGAAGTTGTAAATGAGGGGGAATGTAATGTAACACTATCTTCTTCCAAATGTGTTCATTACAACCCATATTGTAATGATTGTCTGGTGGCCACATTTACTGTTGTATATCCTATCACTATGATGATTGTGAGAACATCATTCTGAAGCATTGTACACACAACGAGGCATCACTAGACTTGTGAGATCTAAAATATCTCACATCATTGACACATTATTCTTATGTAACACAACTCCTTCATTGGCTCAAGTGCGCATTCCTCTCGTCAACATTATAGGGGAATGTTAGATTGTGTTTTAATGTTGTCTATTGACTTTATGTAATTTTGTACTTGGTGTCATAATGATGATCATTATAACATCATTTGTGGAGAACTTATACATGTAACATGACCTCACTAGACTTTTGTAATATTGCACATGCACACATGGAGATAGTTTTGGGAGTTATTTGGTGGTGAATTGACTCTCAAGTAATGTTGACCTACACTCATAAGTCATTATCCTCCACTACATCTCATTTATCTCTTGATGAACTTATAATCAACCTTTATGGGATGATTAATATCCACCCTTGATTGTGTCTTATGATCAATGGTCAAGGTTTCTTTTGTTTACTATAAATTGAGGCAATTGGTCTTGAATCCAAGAGGGTGGAGAGTGGCTTATGGTATTGATCATTAGATTGGACCCTATGGGTCCTTAAGGTAGACCATCCATGTGCATGAGAGTTGTATGGATCCCATGTTGATGTAATTTGGAGAGTTATATCAAGAATTAAAGGCCTTTTCCCATGGATGTTTTCCCACCTTGAGGTTTTACCACATAAATATGTTGTCTCTTCTCTCTTATTTGATAGATCTACATTTATTTGTTTGATGCTTTCCATATGAGTTTAGATATGATAGATCTTGGTTATGTGTTTCTACATATTTTTCCCTGTCTTTTATTTGTTTGATGGTTTTTAGGTTAACATTACAACTTATTTGAAATTGTAGCATTGACGATCGGTAACGTTGTGAACTGAAACCTCAAAATCACCCTTTGAGTTGAAATGTGGTGCTAGAAGTAACATATTCATTTTTTGTTTCAGACTTAAGATTGCAATACTTTTGAAACCATGGTCTAAAAAAACTAATACCATTACAAACAAAAATAATAAAAATTAAAAATTAAAGAAGGAAAAAAAAAAACAAATATATTACTAAAAATTAAAAATTAAAGAAGGAAAAAAACAATAATAAAAACTCCCAAAATATGGGAAAACATGTTTTTCCAAAATTATATATATATAACCTAAAACAAAACAATAAAACTCAAAAAATCCAAATTTATAATGTTAATTTTAAAAAAAAAAAAAAAAAAAAAAAAATTAACAACCAAATTAAAATAATAATAATATAATTAAATACAAAAAACAAAGGAAAGTTAAAACAAAATAAAATAAAAAAATTAAAAATGAAATTAAAAATTTATTTTAGGGACGATCCCTCTCGTCAACTCGAAGGGGCTGACGATGGAGGGGGAAGGGAAATTATCAAAATCCCTCCCATGTTTCCCCCACCTCCTATTTTGGGGGTCAATGGGAGGGGAGGGGGAAACAACAATTCTTGAAATTGCCCCCAGCCCCCCTCATTTCACTTGAAAATCAAATAAAACAAACTTGGGGAGGAGGTGGAGAGACAACTCAGGAATCCCCCCATATATAGTTTTATTTTCATTTTTTTTAAATCTTTTATTTTTTATTTTTTATTTTTTAAAATTGTATTTTGTAATATATTAATTAATTTTAAAAATATATTATTACTATTATTTAAAAAAAAAAATTAACTCTTTAATTTTCTCATATATGTATGTTGTTTCATTTCTTTGTCGCTTTTTCCGTTTTAACTTGTTTTGATTTTTTTAATCGTTTATTTTAGATTGGTCTATCATTATGTTTTTTTCCAAATAAAATGTCGACATATATTAAAAAAATATGTTTTTTTTTTCTTTAGTTTTTGGATTTTGTCTTTTTTTTTAATGATTTTGTTTGCAATAATATCGTTTTTTTAAGTCATGGTTTCAAAAAAGTTGTCATTTTAAGCCCCAAATAAAAAACAAATGTGTTACTCATAGCATCACATTTCAATTTGGAAGGTGTTGTTGAGGTTTTGGTTCACAACATGATTAGTTGTTAAAGCCGTGGTTTCCAACAAGTTGTAATGTTAACCTTGAAAAAATCAGGTGCTATCACCACTTTTCATTTCCAGGGTTGATTTTAAGGTTTTTGTTCGAAACAATATCAGTAGTTAAGGCCACGACTTCAAGCAAGTTTTAATTTAAACCCTGAAAAAAAAGGGTGATGATGGGAGCACCATTTTTCAATTCAAGGGTCAATTTTAAGGTTTTCATTTGCAACTTTATAGATCATGGTTGCAAAATTTTGTAATTTTAACCTCGAAAATAAAAGGATGCTATCTATAGCACCAATTCTTGAAATGGGGATAAAAATAACCACTAAACACGACTTGTAAAAAATGAGAACTGTGGAGAGTTCTCATCAAGTTGGTAACTATGTTTGTTGAGGTAGCTCAAATTAAGAATGATTTCTACACCTAAATTATAAAATATACATAACAACCCAACCAAGTTAAAAAATAAAAAGAAAAAGAAAAAGAAAAAAAAAGGAGTGTAGACAATGACGACTCAACAAACATAAGCTTTATTAAAATGTTTAGAATGGTCTAGAGTTGTCCTGTAATAGATATCTAATGGTGTCACTATTGCTAACAAACTTGTGGCGATCACACCCTTTAAGACCAACTAATTTGGCATGCCTTCATGCACCAAGCTATCACAAATCAAATAATTTGACATTTGTGTCAAATATGGAAAATAGTTGCAATATGAAAATTTTTAATAATAGATAACACAAACACCAATTAATATGAAAATTACCTCAATGCACTTCTTAGCATAACTCCAAGAATGGTTAGTGATGGGTGCAGAAATTGCATCGTGATAGGGAGTTGAATAAATATGGTTAGAAAATTTGTATACATAAACAAATAAAAGTGTATCACCAAGAGCAACAAATATCTACAAACCAGATACAAGGGAAGTGAAATGAATCCACCTTTATCTATCACACAAATGTAAAAGACATAATAGAAAGATATTAATACCATTAAAAAACCAAATTCAGTTTGAGATTCAAATAATATAAACCCACAAATTCTAGAGGAAGTAAATGATAATTGTGCATGCCATGGAAAAGGCTTAGTGTGCATACTATTCACTTTTAGTAGACATGTATTCCACCTTCGTTTTAGCATCAAAGCTATTAAATAGTAGATTAGCATGTGTACAACAGGGGTAATATGGCTTGCTGCAATAACAACAAAGAATTGAAACCCAGGGATAGTATGACTTGATGCAATAACAATAAAGAATTGAAACTCATGTAGAATTGAAACCCAGGGGTAATATGGATTTCTGCAATAACAACAAAGAATTGAAACCCATGTTACCACCATTGTTTGAAGGGCATTAAATAAGAGTGGATGTAAAAAAAATTGCTATGTGTAGAAATACAATGTATGTGAATAGTAGTGTAAGTACACAAGCATTCAAATATTCAAGTGTGAAGTAATGGGAAAAAGTCGGTGAGATAGGTATGCACAAGGTAAAAACTATTGTACATAGGTATGCACAAGGAAAAAAAGTGTTCTAAAGAAGATCGACTTGGCAAATAAATAAACAACTTGTTTGAACAAATCACAATTTGGTAGCACAAAATTAGAAATGCATGTTTTTAAGAGAAATTTTTTTTTTTTTTTTTTGGTTTGTGTTTGAGAGTAAGAAAGTGAATTTATTTATATAGAAAAACAAGGATTTTAGGAGAAATTTTTTTTGTGTGTTTAGGAGTAAGAAAGTGAATTTCTTTATAAAGAAAAACAAGGATTTTAGTGTCTTCATTTGATGTTTTTTTTCATATTTTTTTAATAAAAATGTCAAAAAAAAAAAAAACTTTAAAACAACACAACAATTTTAAGACAACCATATAAAACTAAAATCTTTTATATTCATGCCATATATTGATAAAAATTTCCTAAAACACAAGCCTCTAATTTGATACAATAGTTTTGTGAATGTTTAATCTAAAAAACTATCCAAAATGTAACGTAAAAGTAGAGTAAAAACAATCATGCAAATGTGTAATGCATAAAACCATTCAACCTAGTTAATTTTGATTTTTTGAATAATAATTTATTTTTTTAATTTAATTAAAAATACATTAAACCATTCAATTTAGTTAATTTTGATTTATTGAATAATAATTTATTTTTTTAAGTTAATTAAAAATACATTTTTTTTTAATGTATACCAAAGATAAACTTACAAGTTGAAATAATAAACAAACAAGAAGCCAAGAATATTAGTTTGTTATTCCTATGCCTTGTCAAAAATGATGCTTGTCAAAAATATTAAAAATATTTAGTTCATTTTGTTTATTGAAATTTTTGGATTTGTTTTTAAAAGAATTAAGTTTTTTTACAAGTGAAAGGGGCCATGTGAAATAAGTGTTGCATGGCAGCGTAGTCCCTGCCAGGTTGGGATGGGAGTAAATGCAACTGAGTACAGACACATGGTTAGCTAATTGAAATACATGTGGTTTGTATGCAGAACATAGTATACCCAAATTAGTTCTTCCTCAAATATATCAAAAAATATCAACATTTAAAAGGTTCTTGGACACAAAAAGTTTATCATTCCCGAATTAGTTTTCTTTCCATACGTTCGTGGAGAGAAACACAAAAAAGTAGTAGTAACATCTGTTACATAGGTTCGTGGAAAAAAACACAAAGAAATTAACATTCCTGAATTAGTTATCTTTAAAACAAGGGATCCTAGACACAAAAGAAATTGAAATTTATCAAATTTTAGAAAGTAGATATTTAGTTTTATAGATACGAAATATGTACTTTTAAAAAGTATGGGGATGAGACTTTATAGAGCATGCACAAAGCCCTCATTCCATACTTAGCGAGTTTTTGGATCATGGGTTCTCGGGCTGGCGGGCTCAAAATTGGGCCTCTGTTGTTTCTTGCCCTACAAATAGCACCGAGAGTTCCGCGATATACAAATTGACAAGTGGACTTGTGGACTTGCGGACTATAGAAACTTATAAAAAAATAAGTAATGTCTATTACATATCTCTGGAAATTACATCAACATTTAAAAGCATACAATAGAATAGTAATTGCGTATGTTACATAGGTTCATGGAGAAAAACACAAAAAAATTAGCATTCCCGAACTAGTTTGCTTTAAAACAAAGGGTTATGGACAGAATTAAAATCGAAATTTATCAAAGTATAGGATCCTGGACAGCCAAAAAGCTAGCATACAATAGAATAGTAACAACGTCGTGCAAGACAAAAAATTTAGCATACAATAGGACACAAAAAATGTAGCAGACCTCCATAGTTAGTTTTTGGATCACGGGTTCTCAGGCTGGCGGGCTCAAAATTGGACCTCTATTGTTCTGTGCCCTACAAATAACATCGAGAGTTCCGTGATATACAAATTGACAAGCGGACTTGCGGACTATAGAAACTTATAAAAAAATAAGTAATGTATGTTACGTATCTTTGGAAATTACATCAACATTTAAAAGCATACAATAGAATAGTAATTACGTCTGTTACATAGGTTCGTGGAGAAAAACACAAAAAAATTAGCATTCCCGAACTAGTTTGCTTTAAAATCGAAATTTATCAAAGTATAGGATCCTGGACACCCAAAATGCTACCATACAGTAGAATAGTAACAACGTCGTGCAAGAAAAAAAAAATTAGCATACAATAGGACACAAAAAATGTAGCAGACCTCCATAGCGAGTTTTTGGATCACGGGTTCTCGGGCTGGCGGGCTCAAAATTGGGCCTCTGTTGTTCTGTGCCCTACAAATAGCACCGATATTTCTGTGATATACAAATTGACAAGTGGACTTGCGGACTATAGAAACTTATAAAAAAATAAGTAATGTCTGTTACATAACTCTAGAAATTACATCAACATTTAAAAGCAAAAATAGAATAGTAATTACGTCTGTTACATAGGTTCGTGGAGAAAAACACAAAAAATTAGCATTCCCAAACTAGTTTGCTTTAAAACAAAGAGTTATGGACAGAATAAAAATCAAAATTTATCAAAGTATAAGATCTTGGACACCCAAAAAACTAGCATAAAATAGAATAGTAACAACGTCGTGCAAGACAACAAATTTAGCATACAATAGGACACAAAAAATGTAGCAGACCTCCATACTTAGCCAGTGTTTGGATCGCGGGTTCTCGGGCTGGTGGGCTCAAAATTGGGCCTCTGTTGTTCCATGGCCTACAAATAGCACTGAGAGTTCTGCGATATACAAATTGACAAGCGGACTATAGAAATTTATCAAAAATAAATAATGTTTGTTACATATCTCTAGAAATTACATGAACATTTAAAAGCATATATTAGAATAGTAATAATGTCTGTTATACCCAAAAAGTTAGCATACAATAGAATAGTAACAACGTTGTGCAAGACAAAAAATTAAGCATACAATAGGACACAAAAAATGTAGCAGACCTCCATAGTTAGCCAGTTTTTGGATTGCGGGTTCTCAAAGTGGTGGGCTCAAAATTGGGCCTCTGTTGTTTCGTGGCCTACAAATAGCACCGAGAGTTCTGTGATATACAAATTGACAAGTGGACTTGCGGACTATAGAAATTTATCAAAAATAAATAATGTATGTTGCATGTAACAACGTCTGTTACATAGGTTCGTGGAGAAAAAGACAAAAAAAATAGCATTCCCGAATTAGTTTGCTTGAAAGCAAAGGCTTCTGGACAGAAGAAAAATAGAAATTTATCAAAGTATAGGTTCCTGGACACCCAAAAAGTGAGCATACAATAGAATAGTAACAACGTCGTGTAAGACAAAAAAAAATTACCATACAATAGGACAAAAGAAATGTAGCAGACCCGAATTAGTTTTCTTTGGAACAAAGAAGAAAGGTTCGTGGACACCCGAAATTTAGTATACAATAAAGGCATTCCCGAATCAGTTTTCTTTGGAATTTATCAAAAATTAATAATGTGTGTTACATCTTTCTGGAAATTTAAATGCGTTTGTCATATAGACTGGGATTGGGGCTCTCGTGGACCATAAAAAGAAATAAGTTCAAGAATTAGGAATGTCGAAAGAAGAAGTGCGCGACGGTAGAGAGGAAGACCTGAAAAGAAGAAATTGGAAGTTATGAGTCTTTGGTTAAAGTTTTCTATTTAAAGAGGTCATAAGTGGATTGATAAAGAAAACAAGATGACAATATAGACTTAAACTGGATTGATAAAAAAAACAAGATGCCAGTATAGACTTACTATGAACCCGATGCGTTTTTGTTGTTGTCGACGATGGTCAGTGGAGTCCTGTCGGTTAGTTCTTGCCCTTCCTGGACGAGGCTGTCTATTCTCTATTGGAACCATTCTTTGATGTATCTTTTCATGGGGGCCATGTTGATTTCATCCAAAATTTCTATGTCGTAAAGGTCGTTTTCTAATTTCCTTAGATCCATTGAAATACTATGCAGACTTTGTTCAATTTCATCATTGTGTGCCGCATAGTCCAGTAACCAGCGCTCGTGCTCATCTAGATGATGTTCAAGTATGCTTTAAAACTTTTCGAAAGACAACCCCTTTAAAATATCAACTTGTTCCTAGAAGGCTTCTTTGGTGGTTGACAAGGATTTAAGAATTAAGTTTGGGTCTTGAACCTCATTGGTACTTCGGCTAAGTCCATTTGGATCAGGCTTGTGAATAAATCTTCCTTTTCTGATATGACTTGTTTACATGATTTGACAATGAGCTCTAGGTTGTTAACTTTCTTTTGCCAGCATGCTTTTACTTTTTTGGTCCGCTTTGGGGAGGGGAGTTTCTCTGGTCTTCTTTTCAGTTCTGATGTGTTGAAGACATAGTTGGAAAAATGGGTCAGCACTTGTTCACAAAAATGCTGATCATTTTTTAAATTTGCCTCCAAATGTTCCAGAAAATCATTTGCCTTCTTTCTGAAGGAAACTAAATTTTGTGATGTTTCATAGGCTTGAGTAACGAGCTGCATTCTTTTGTTGATGATATTCTCTACAAGGGATCTAGAGAATGCAAGGAGGGTAGAGGATACTTTCATCTTAGCTGCAATGGTAGCAGGCACGATTTTTGCCAAAGGACTGGCAAATTCTGGGGTTGCAATGAAATCTTGCTCAAATTCGTTGAGGCGGTCTTTCAGATTGGCATTTTTCGTCTCAATTCCTCCAATGGAATCACGAAGAATTTCATCGGTTACTTGGTGAAATGAGGAGATTTTGGATGGCCACATTTTCCTAAAGTTAATCTTTGTGTGAGATTTGCCTTTCCTGATTGTTACATCTCTCTTTTCAATGACCATACTTTTAGATTGGCTGTCAAAAACAACACTCTGGAATACAAAGGATTCATCTTCATCAAAAATTTCGGTCTCAGATATTTCCACTGCGGACGACCCAATTTTGTGCATGTGCTCAGTTTCAATTTCAAGTTGCAGTTGTTCACTTTCAATTTCGGCTTCCTCTACCTGCCCTGCATTGTTTTTTATCTTCTTCGCCATTGGAAGTTATTGAGAAATATCCATTTTTATGCAAGAAGGGTTCTTATCTCCTCCTCCATTCGAAGATTTCTGGGTTGCTTTCTTACTAGGGTGGGTCATCGAAGCGATGCTCCATGATGTCGTGCTCTTGGGAGTACTGACAAGGGACTGGGTTCTCTTCTCACTGGATACTTTTCCATGTTGTCTGTACAATTCAGTGGTGCTTTGCAATGTCTATGCGTCGCAATCGGCAGAAGCAGGATTGTTGTCCACACTGTCCCTATCTTAGGTGAGGTGTCTATGGATAAAAGAGTTGTTAAAGCCAATTGCCAGTAAATGTTCTCAAAAAATCCCATTAGGGTCGAACCCTTTTAGCCTTTCAGCATACGTTAGGTTCAATTTCTTGAAATGGGCGGCAAACTCGTAAATCTTGTTGATGTTTCTGCACACAAAGTCTCCGACTTTCCAGGGCAGAGGAATGAACTGGTTTTTTTTTTTCTTGTCATGGAAAAAATGCAACCAATGGTTGTATTTCCTTGATATTTCTGCAACAAACATCTTGTCCATGATGTGGCATGGAAGGAAAGAAGGATTTTCCTTAGAGCCAAAAACCATGAGTACACTGTGATTTTCCTTATGTTCAAGTGTGCCCTTCCTATTCAAAAACTTGGTTGTCTGGCCAGACATCCACGGAGCATCCTTTCCTAACAATAAATCTTTGAAAACTGATACAAAGCCATTAAAAACTTCATAAAAACAATGGGAGGCCTTGTGCCTCCACAAGGCCTCGTACCAGAATGTTACTGGGTCGAATCCACAGTTTATTTTATTAGAAAGAGAAAGTTTTGGAAATGGGCAGCAATGCACTATTGCGAAAATCAAGTAGGATGACATATAAAATTTATTCGATTCTTTGAATCGTGACAACTGGGAACATAGCTCAATGGAAATTAGCTTCCCCTAATTGAAAATGTATTGTTCCTTGACTGTGAAATACAAAATATAAATAATTATATGGGAAATGCTTGTCGTGGATGGTTGTCCCGTTATTCTTGTAAACAACCAAGCAATTTTCCAGAATGGATTTCTAAAGGAACTTACCTGCAACCTTGTGATATCTTCAGGAACGGTTGTCGGGTCTTCGAGGAAGTCGGCTAAGATGTCCAACCCGTTATCATCTTTTTCTAGAAATTGCTTGCAGTTTTGTCCTCGTAACGTCAATGTTGGCTCCGACAATTTTAACATCTCGCGGAAGGCCTGAGGTGACAAAGAAACAGTAGAATGGTCGCACAATGGAATAATTCTTTAGCCTGGAATATATTTTTCAATGCACCAAGAGACCACCTCCTTACAGTCAAAAAACTCAAGGACGCAGCCTGCACGAGCGATTCCAGAGGTCCAAATCACTTCGTTCTCGGCAAAATGGGATGAATAGTAAAAGTATGCCCTGGAACACTGGAAGTTCTAGTCCTGATGTCCAAAGATATTTACTGTATCTCCAAAAAACTGTTGTCGACCTGCTTCCATAAGTCTACAAGAACATTTGTTTGCTCCAGATGATGAATGAAATGAAAAGTTGGAATGAATAATATAACCCTAAGCAAATCTTGGTCCAAAGCATGTAAATGGGAGATGTCCTCGAGACTTTCATTCATTAATGACAAATTGGACGGTTGTTGCATGATGCGTTGTTAACATTAAACACTAGTAATTAGTTACATAGAAATGTCAATATGGCGGATATTGGAATGATCTATTAAGCATTCTAGATTTCTTGAGCGGGCCAACACGACGACGCATGTTCGAGATAAACAATAGAAGGGACAAAATAAATCTCCGCACATCTTGGTTTAATGCGTAATAATGGGATATCTCCTTGAGCATTTCGCCCATTAATGACAATGTTGATGGTCCCTGCATGGTCAGTTGTTAGCATGAAAGGTTTCTAATTGCATAGTAAGAAAGTACGGAGGTCGCGAGCACGGGAAAAAACAGCTTCAAAATTAAGTTACAAGGTAAAACCGTTGAAGGTGAGGGTGCGAGGGTCAAATTGTATGTCTTAAAACTTTTTGAGTGCAATACACATAACAACGAAGAGGGTATGGTAGGACAGTCTAGAGGGCAATTTGTATATGACTAGTAAGAGCATAACTAATGTATATCAGGAAGGACATGAAGTTAGTGTGGATGGAAGGCGACGAGAGATACTTTGAAACATTTGTGAGCAATGGTAGAGTGAATCTTGTGCATTCGAGGAGTTCATGCTAGAATTGTGGATCACGGAAGTTTTGAGTGCAAGATGTATAGGACGCAACAAGAAGCAGAGTTCGAAACCGCCAACCTGGCAACTTTGGCCATAAAATTGGCTTAGTATGGAAAGCAACAGTGGTTTGTCGGATTCCTCGTGTGATTATATAGATGGAGATAAAGATATTTCAACCTGCCAATGTTGGAACCCGCGATCATAGAAAGGCGGCTAAGTATATAACCACAAAGCGATAATACAAGGAAAAAGAAAAGGGAAAAACGACCAAGGAGACCGCGGTGGAATTGTAAATGACGGAAATTTTGAGTGCAATATGTGTATCACGGAACAAGAAGCAACAGAGTTCGAATGTGCCAATCCGAAACAATGACTAGGAAATCAAGATTTCATGAACCCGTGAACAAGAGGATCCAAAATAGGGTCACAAGGTCTCCCCAGAAGACGTGAGGGCCCGACGGTCAAATTGTATCGTTCGGAACATTTGAATGCATAATATGTAACACGAAAGAGGGGACGATGTCGGAACCCGATAGTGAATTTCTATATTGCGGAGAGCTGGATGCGAACTATTTCATATCAGTGTGTGCAGTTCCCACTATTAAGAGTCACTAGTAAGAGCACAACCAATGTATATTAGGAAGGAAAAGAAGTTAGTGGGGATGGAAGGCAACAACAGATACTTGAAACATTTCTGAACCGTGGTAGAGTGAAGCTTGCGAGTTCGAGGAGTATGCGGTAGAATTGTAGATCACGGAAGTTTTGAGTGCAAGATGTACATCACGAAAGAAGAAGAAGCAGAGTTCGAAACTGCCAACCCGACAACCGCAGCCATAAAATTGGCTAAGTACGGAAAGCAACAGTGGTCGGTCAGATTCGTCGTGTGATTATATAGATGGAGATAAAGATATTTCAGTCGACCAACGCTAGAACCCGCGATGATAGAAAGGCGACTAAGTATATAACCAGAGAGCCATAATACACGGGAAGAAGAAAAGGGAAAAAGGACTAAGGAGTCCGCGGTGGAATTGTAGATCACAGAAATTTTGAGTACAAGATGTGAACTCGGTAGTCAATTTGTATATTGCGGAGGGCTGGATGCGAACTGTTTCGTACCATTGTGTTCAGTTGTCACTGGTAAGAGCACAACCAATCTATAACAAATACTTTGAAACATTTGTGAACTGTGGTAGAACGAAGCTTGGTGCCAACCCGAAACAGTATCCAGGAGTTGGACATTTTGTGAACCCAGCAACGGGAGGATCCAAAATAGGCTGACAAGGTGTCTACAAAAGACGCGAGGCCCCGACGTTCAAATTGTATCACTCCAAACATTTGAATGCATAATCTCTAACAAGAAAGAGCGAATGATGTCGGAATCCGGTAGTCAATTTGTATATTGCAGAGGGTGTGATGCCGACTGTTTTGTACCTCTGTGTCCAGTTGTCACTACTAGGATCTAATTTAGTATTGAAAATAATTTTTTAGATACTGTTAGATACTTGATAGGGATTGCCATCCGTAAACAATGGCAATCTCCACCCCGCCAGCCCTGGACTCTGTGTGTCAATTTGTATATCGCGGAACTGGGAGCACTGCTTGCAGGACACGGAAAAATAGAAATGCAATGTTGAGTCGGCCAGTCCACAGGTCTGCTTGTCAATTTGTATATCGCAGAATTATGGGTGCTATTTGCAGGGCACGAAACAATGGAGGCCCAATTTTGAGCCCACTCGCCTGAGAACCCACAATACAAAATGTGGCTAGGTATGGAATATGTTATCCGTACATGGTCTATAAAATAACATGTCCATACTTTATAGTCCCATAATACACAGGAAGGAAAAAAGGGGAAAAGGACGAAAGAGTGCCTTTTTTCCCCCCCTATTTCTACTTTTTTCCATTTTCTATTATCCCTTTTGTTTTCTAAATCATTTGCTTAGTGTGTTTCCGAAAATGCCTTGGTGCGTCGGTTGGCGGACTAATGGTTTCACATCTGTGGTCGTGCTTCTACCTTGTTCCATGGTTTCCTACTTTCTCAATTGCAGGTGCTGGGCTGGCAGGTTGAAGATTGCTCTCCTGCCTTCCGGGGGTCCACGATATACAGCTTGGCCATGGTGCCCTTCCCTCGCATATAATATTGTATATTAAAATTAATATGCATACCTGAAAATCAAATTAAATTCCAGAGGCAGCAGAGTTAACCAAATTAAAATCAAAATAAGCCTGCATTATGTTCAGTTGTCACTGGTAAGAGCACAACTAATCTATAACATATACTTTGAAACATTTGTGAACCGTGGTAGAACGAAGCTTGGTGCCAACCCGAAACAATATCCAAGAGTTGGACATTTCATGAACCCGACAACATGAGGATCCAAAATAGGCTGACAATGTCTCTGCAGAAGACGTGAGGCCCCGACGTTCAAATTGCATCACTCCAAACATTTGAATGCATAATCTCTAACATGGAAGACCGGACGATGTCGGAATCCAGTAATCAATTTGTATATTGTGGAGGGTGTGATGCCGACTGTCTTGTACCTCTGTGTCCACTTGTCACTTCTAAGAGCTAATTTAGTGTTGAAATGATTTTTTTAGATATTGTTAAATACTTGATAGGGATTGCCATCTGTAAACAATGGAAATCTCCACCCCGCCAGCCCTGGACTCCGTGTATCAATTTATATATCGCGGAACTAGGAGCATTGTTTGCAGGACACAGAACAACAGAAATGCAATGTTGATTCAGCTAGTCCGCAGGTCCGCTTGTCAATTTGTATATCGCAGAATTATGGGTGTTATTTGCAGGGCACAGAATAATGGAGGCCCAATTTTGAGCCCGCCCGCCCGAGAACCCGCGATCCAAAATGTGGCTAGGTATGGAATGTGTTATCTGCAGTGGAATTATAGATCACGCAAATTTTGAGTGGAAGATGTATATCACGAAAGAAAAAGCAGCAGAGTTCAATTGCGCCAACTCCGCAACCGCGGGCATAAAATTCAATAAGTATGAAAAGGAACAACGAGCGGTCCAATTCACTATGTGAGGATATAGATGGAGATGAAGATATGTCAACACGCCAATGTTGGAACCCGTGATCATAGAAACCTGACTAAGTATATAACTAGAATGCAATAATACACCGTAACAAGACAAGGGAAAAAGGACTAAGTATCTCGCAGAAGAACATCTAGTGTTTGATTATTAATGCAAATTTTTTCAAACCCCTACCGAGTTCTCACCAGTTAAGGCATAAATTGCAAATCACAAAAGTATCTTTCATGCCACTGTGTCCAGTTGTCACGAGTAAGAGCATTGTTGATGTATATCAGGAAGGAGGCGAAGTTGTTGGGGATGGAAAGCAGCAACAAATACTTTCAACGAAGTTATTGTATATGAGGAACCCATGGTGGAATTGTAGATCACGAATGTGTTCAATGCAAGATGTATATAACGGAATGATAAATAGTCGGCTTCGTAAGCATCGACCCTGCAACAACGGCCATAAAATTGGCTAAGTATGGAAAGGAACAACGGTCAGCCGGATCCGTCGTGTGAGGATATAGATGGAGATGAATACATGTCAGCTCGCCAACTCTGGAACCGGATACCATAGAAAGGCGACTAACTATATATCCAGGAAGCGATAACGAGCAGGAAGAAGAAAAGGTGAGTTCGTATGTGCCAACATGGCAACCACGGCCATAAAATTGCCTAGGTATGCAAAGGAACAGCGGTCGATCGGATTCGTCATGTCAAGATACAGATGGAAATGAAGATATGATAGCCCACGAACCCTACAACCGTCCATCATAGAAAGATGACTAAGTATAAAACTAGAAAGCCATGATGGACGGGAAAAGGAAAAGGGGAAAAGGGATAAGTATCTGACAGTCGAAAACCCTTTTTTTTCGTTTATTAATGGCAATGTTTTCGAACCCCTGTTGGGTTCTCACTAGTAAAAGCATAAACTGCAGAACACTAAAGTTCTTTGGCTGCAATATGTATATGACAGAACAGGGGACATAGGTGTTGGGTACCATGAACCCGGGGCCTGGTGGTCCGATAACTGGCTAATTATTGGTCAAGAGAAAGGTTTGATATCTATTTCAATATTAATCATACTAATATGTATTAATGGAGAAAGTTTTCATATTTATCTTAATAGTATTCATACTAATATGTATTAATGGATTGTTTCTATTTCAAATGTAAATGATATCCCAATTTGCAGCATGCTCTTCGATTCACAAATTTCGTTGAAACCACGAAAGTTTTGACTGCAAAATGTACATAGCGCAACAAGAAACATGAATTTGCATTGTGGTTTCAACGAGATAAACTCCTTATCCTCTATTCATCTTGTATTTCTTGTAATGACATGAGCAAACGCCGACTCTCCATAAACATCAATATCTAAATTAAATTAAATGTAATCAAAATTTGGTGTGATTTAAGTAATTAAGACAGCTTCAGTCATTCCTTTATTAATGCCAAGATTTTCGAACGCCTGGTGGGTTATCAGTAGTTAAACCATAAATTACAGAGCACAAAAGCTGTTTGGCTGCAAGATGTATATGACGGAACACGGAACATAGTTGTTTAATACCACAAACACAAACATAATAGCCTAAGCTTTGATGAAGAGGAAGTTTTTCTATTTATTCCAATAGTACTGATATTAGTATATATGCACAGATATTATGAAATAGAAGAAGTTGCAATGTATCGAACATAATGAACAGGAACATTGCGTCAACACTTGAGCTGCCTTGTTGTAACTCATTAATTCATTCTATTTATGAGACCTGAAGAATGGAAGCAGGACGGCTCCTCCAATTTCTTTTTTTAAATACAGGGTCAGCGCCACATAAGTATGGCTTATGAAAAATTATTCTTAAATGTAAAATGTAAGCAATGAACAAAGCAGGGTTTATTTAAATTGAAATAGTGGGCAGCAGAAATAAAAGCTTGTCGTCCATGTTTAACGACATAAGGAAAGAAGGTACAAAATAAAATTAAAACAAATACTAGAGATTGGAAAATACTATTAAAGAATAAACCAGAATTATTTTATATTAAAATAAGATGGGTTACAAAATACAGTTGAGACTATTTGCCACAACGATTGCGACTTGGCCTGCCACCAACCAAAAAAAAATATGTACATTGATGAAGCTTCTTGACAGTTTTCTTGATGTTGAAACCCTTTATTCATAAAAAACGAGTTGAATATCAATTTCAGGTTTGGTACTTAATCGGTGCTGCCAACTACATCTATCCCACTTTTTTGAATAGCTTGTATCTTCCAGATATGACCTGCTTGCAATCGCTGGTTATTCACCATTCCATTCTTTATCAAGTATTAATTTCCCTCTTGTGTTGAAAACTTGGGGTTTAACATGCTTTCCTTGTAATGTTCCTGACCCTTGACATCCGAGACAACTTAGAAATGTGATTCAGAGTGATTTCAAAGTGGAGGGGGTCCTTTTATGCCACAATAGCTATGACAGAGGAAATAAATTGAAGTATGTTGTGACTGGTATTCTCCCTGTATTAGATCATCTGTTTGGTTGAAAAGCCTGCCTAGAGATTTGTATGTTGAACTTCTTTGCTTTATTACAGTAAATTGGAAGAAACGTCCAACCCAACTAGAAAATGCAAATCTGTTGAGGTACATAACTTCTTCGGGTAGCACAGGTCTGGCAAGTGCATCAAATGTTGCAGAATGCATGAGCACAACTTTGACAAGTGTATCAAATGTTGTAGATCGCATCAGAATATATCTTTCCTCGTACCAGTGGCAGCTATGGTGGCCCACAGAAAGGTCTGGAATGTTCGGAGGTGACGCCAAATATGTGGACTCTGCAAATACATCCAGAGAAAACCGAGCAAACTTTGACAAACAACATGGCTTTCTGTCAACTTGGTTACCAGACCCACATGTAGCTCATAAAAGTTTGAAATAGAAACTTTTTTAGTGATAATATGTCATTTTATCCACCCATACAGTTTATGTTACCCGTCTCTGCTTACATTCACAAATGGAGTAATATTTCGCGTCATTTACGAACATGACCGACCATTTTGCAAGCCACTATAAATGCGCCGCCCCCGAGGAAGACAAATTCTTGTGGGATCTGCAGAATTCGATACAGTTGCCAAATCTGTGTTGTTGGAAGAAGCTATATACTTCAACAAAGAACTATTTTGCACGTGACCTGAAAATCCATTACAACTCCCAGCAAGAAAACAAAGAAGTTCAACAAACAAATCTCCAGGCAGCCTTTTCAACCAAGCAAAGCATCGAACATAGGGAGAACACCAACCAGAACATACTTGTTCTTTTTTTTTCCTCCTCTCTGAGTTTCTCTTCTATAACATAGTTTTTTTTTTACTCAAAGCTCACGTCACATAAAACCAGTCTCTCTTCTGTAATGTGGGCCTCAATCACATCTCTAAGTTGTCTTACATGTCCATGATCAAGAACATTAGAAAGAAGGCACCCTAAAGTGCAACTCTTTGATGATAGAGAGAAATGGCTATAAGTATTTAAAATCAACACTGGATGATCTTCCGTAGATTTTGTGTTAATTCGTTTTAATGACAGATGTTCTCTATATTTTCTCTTATTAATGCCAATCTTTTCGAATATGTACATTGAATAGTCACTAATAGCACGTATTAAAATTCCCATATCCGAGCAGATTTTCAAATCTGACATCTAAGATATGCAGAATATTAAAGAGGGACATCATGTCAAGGCCTCTGTGGGTGACACGTTCGTGGACTATGTTGAAGCTTTTAAGAAAACTAAAAGAGTGCAAATATATATATATATATATATATATATATATATATATATATATATATTTGCAAATAAAAAAATGCAGGCAAAAGAAATTACCGGATCCCATAATATTTGTCTGTCTATTCATTTTAATGGGAGATGTCCTTGAGTTTTCCAGTTATTAAATCCCATCTTTTCGAACCTGTTCGGTCGGTTCTCACTTTTGAAAGCATAATTAATGTCTATTGGCAAGGGCGGAAGGTAGCGGGGATGGAGGGGAGAGACAAATGGTTTTAAATTTTTTGAACCCGGAAAATCGTCAACCCGCTAAACTTTGAAAAGTCAACTACGTATGGAAAGCTAGGTAGAATAGACAAATTCATTGCAGGCAGAGGCACGGTTGCGAGTTCGTGAACTGCCTAGTCGAATTCTAGAGCATGAAAGCACTGGGTAAAAGATGTATACTCCGAGCACAACCTGTCATAGTTCAATAGAACCTATCCGCGAAGCTGCGTCCATAAAACTGGCTAAGTATGCAATCGAACGACAGTCAGTAGGAATGACCACAGAAAGGCAAGAAACTATAGAGCCAGAAACGAAGTTTACAAGAGGAAAATAAAAGGGAGAGAACAACTATGTCGCCCACACAACAAAACCTACTCTCATAACTATGAAACCATAGTAACACATAATCCATGGAAAAAGCATCGCCAACTATGAAATATAGTTTGAGGGCGACAAACTCTGCTTCAACGCGTAAGAGATGCAATTTACATCGACTGCAATTTTTTAGTACATTATTTTATCCTAATAGTATTCTATGCAGACTCCGCTGCAAAAAATGTAACAACAGATCCAACTGCGAATGCAACATCCCAACATTGCAAAACCTAGGCAAACAAGAACAAGCACCAAATAACAACCCAGTTAAGAAGCACCAAAAGACCCAACTGTAGCCGCAGGACCATAACCCTGCAAAGTCGAATCAAACAACAATAAACAACATACAACAAAGAAATAAGCAAGCAACAACCACTCCTCCAGGAATGACGCAGTCCCAATCACGATTGCAGAAACTGAAACATGCAAACTGCAACAACACGAACAGGAAAGCAAGAACAACAACAACATGCAAATAAGAAATCAGTGGAGATGCAAAAAAAAAGCATGAACCAGTGAACCAACAATGTCGTTGAAGCATATAAATTTAAAAAACACAAAAAAATGTATTGTAACAAGCCTGTTAAGTAAGCATTCAATGCTACCAAGCCTGTTAGGTGAACATTTAAGTCTGTCAGAAATGATCTGTAAACATTTAAGAAAAAAAATGCAATGTGGTAGGTCTCTGACGTATCCCCAAAAAATTATTATATTTTTTGTAACAATACTTCGAACACCAGACAATGTATTGGAAGGCCAAACTTTGGATATGCCAGCATATGAAACATTGTCATAAATTTACCTAGCATAAAATGCTAAACCAAACATTCGGATTAATGCTAGCATTAATCTACCTTTGACAAATGCATAACAAAATATATGATTCAAAAAGACCATATACGATCAAATACTTTGGATATGCCA
>SNQJ01S0095184.1:44905-62864 GCA_010110895.2 Picea sitchensis | reverse complement strand
CACACATACAATGAACTATTCCATTTGATCAAGGATGGGAATGGGCTCAGGGATGATGAGAACTTGAATGAAGGAGGAGAAGCAGAACTCGTCATAGCACAAAATTTGAAGAAATCATACATAAACATTGCAACAACTAGATCTCTAATATTGCCTTGTGCAAAAGTGATCAGATATCTGATGCAACACCATAAGTTAGCACCAAGAGGATTCTGAATGACTAGGGAAAGTGTGTTGGATCATTCACATCAACAAACTTTGAAGCTTACTAAAATATGTCAAAGATTGAAATCTACTTCACTGACAAGTGGGTAAGAGTCTTTACTCATAGCTATAAGTATTATGACATCCTTTATTATTAGTACGAGGAAGAGAGGACTTTTAAATCTCTAAGTAGTAAGCCTTTCAACCACCATACACCTCAAGTCAGGATACACATGTGCATCCCAATTAGTAAGTAGGATCTATGGAGAAAACTATGTGAGGATAGGCTAGGTCCCAATGATGTATGAGATAACTAAGGGAGGAAATTTTTTCAATTGGGTTGTTATCCTACCCAATTTACAGATAGAAGCTATAGGAAAGGCTCAATTAGATCCATTCTCAAGAACCCTAGAGTTTTGCATGTCTTTCTACCTATTGGATGCAATTTTTTCTTCCAAAACGTTTGTGGGATTAGGTTGGTCTTTGTCCTCAAAACAACCCCCTATTAATGGTTATTTCAAATACTTATTTTTACAAAGAGTTATTATGGCTTATGAATGACAAGCTATAATAATACAGAGCTATTTTTTCTCAACCCTAAATAAATTTAGCAAGATGATTATAAAAAGAGTTTATTGTTTGTTCTCCCTATCACCAATTTTTTTTATTAACAACCATGTTATTACTTTACTTATTAATATAACAAGTAAAATAACCAAATAAAATATTCTAAGTAGGCCTTAATCAATGGGAAACAATATCACTCACAAAATATTATAAATGGGCCTTAAGCAATGGGAAAAAAAAAATCACACATTTCATGTATTTATTTGAAATGTATGAAATGCCCACGTTATTACAACAATCAATATAAAGTTAATTCCTGTCCTTATCTCGAAATCATTCATTATGTCTTCTAGTGTCCGCAAAATTGAACGCCATGAAAAATTGAGTTACAGTTTTGTTTTGGAGTGTGGGTAACCAAAACATTTATGTATAAATTAATGGGCGGTCATAACCAACTAAATTACAAACATAGAATAAGATGTTTGTAATAAAAAAATAATTTTTGTACTTCCTCCAAGTACGAAAGACAAATGTAAAGCCTTTCTTATGGGAGAGAGATGCCAATTTGTGATGGGAGAGATATGCCAATTTTAACGAAAGCCTTTCTTAGCTTTCTATTGAGATATGTATGCAACATTGCATGTGTTCAATTACTACTTATTGCAACTAGAAAAACATCGTGGGTTTGATTGTACATCTCATATATTGCATTGAGTTTCAGTTTCATTGTCATTGTAATTGCACAAAATATAACCACAACATGATGAGGAAGTTAATTAATTAACACTTCAATCCCATCATCATCCTCGTTATCTTCAATTTCTACATTCAACAATCCCTTTAAGTTTGGAGTAAAACTTGGATTTTTTTTTATTTTTTTTTTCATGTGTTTATATTAATCTTATCTTGTCATTTTTCTTTGTTTTTTTTTGTGTTTATATTAATCTTATCTTGTCATTGTCATGTCATGTAACATGTTTTCTTTTAATTATTTGAAATGAACAAGTTAGATGAATCTCCATGTTTCACTTTCTTGGTTATGATTTAGTTCCATTTCTTTTGACTTTAGTTGATTTTTTTTTAATAGGTTTTTAACTTGTTTATTTTTCAAATTTTTATCTGATTTTCAAAATTGGGCATATTTCCTTAACTTTTAGTTTCTTTCGGTTTTGAGTTTTTTTTTCTTTTTCCTTAGTTTGATTTCTCTTTCTTTTTATTGAAGTTCATTTTCCTTTCAATCCTTGTCTTTTTGTTCGAACTCTTTGAATGCTCATTTCTTTCTTATCTTTCTTAGTTCTAACATTGCCCCCGCTGACTTCCAAGTCTGAACCTTCCCTCCCTTTCGATTATTGAATTTTTTCTTGAATTTTTAAATTAGCCTCAATTCTAAAATTGGGCCTCGTTATTATTATCTTCAAACTCTCCTTCCCCCAAATTTTCAATATTTCCTAACTTCAAAATTGGGCCCTAACCTCACTTCCATGTGTTGATCCTTGTCCCACTTTGAAGATTGGATCTAATTTCCAAATCAACACTCCTATAAACATTTAAATTGTTCAAACTTTTTGATTTTGTTTGAATAATTTTGAATTATTCTACATCCTCTTCGAACTTTAGGCCAAACCTTTTAAGGCATGATCCTTCAACTAGGTCAATTTATGAATCGACCACTCCCATCACTAAATCTCTTGAAATCTTGGCCCAATTGGAAATCGGGCCTAATCTCATAATTGGGCCTTCCCCATCGAACATTAATGAGAAGGGGTCCCAATTTTTCAATCAAGCCTTGATTTTCAAACCAGGCTCCTCTGCCACCAACTTTTGATTGCTTCTTTGATCTTTTTCTAGCCTACATACAAATTTTGAACTCATGCTCCTGAATCAAAAGTCTTACTTTTGAAAACTCTTTGGATTTTGATTGTAATCGGATCGATTTTCAAAATCGTGCCTCCTTTCCATTGAATGCTCATAACACGTACCAATTTCCTAATAAGTTTGAACATTCAAATCAAGCCTCCTCCTCATGAACTCTTGCTCTAATTCCATGATCGATTACAATGGCCAGATTGGTCTCTCCCTCTCTAAAATATAGTGATAATGGGTCTTGATCTTTCAATCACCCAATATTCTCAGATCGACCCCTTTTCTTTCGAACTCTTTGCACAGATGGAACTTTAAAAGTTCGAATTGGATTATTGAACATATACATGTCACTTGTGTATTAACATGTTTTTAAAGCATATCTTGTCTTGGCCCAATTTGAAAGTTCCATAACTCAAACCACCAGCTTTTGAACTTAAAAATGAATGCAAACTTTCCTTTTGGGGTGTTTGAATTGGAATTTTGAAGTAGAATGTAAAATTTTATTTGTTTGAATAGTCAATGCATTGAACCAATGATTGGGTTTCCCCTCATAACATTTGAAACTGTATAGGAAATCAAGAGCGTTATATCCTATAAATAGCCAACTATCCATCATCTTCGCTAACCAAGTACTCGATTCCAAAATGATTGTGTTCACGTCATAAGTTATGCTTTTAAAATAAGCTAGTAGATGCTTTCTCTTTGTTTTAGCTTGCGGTAATATCGATATTGCATTCAACTTTTCATTTAGTTCAAATATAGTTAGTGATTTCATGCATCCCATTAGATTTATTCTTCCCACCCTCAGAAAGTGTTTGCATCTGTTGGGTATGTGTTATATTCTTTGCACGAGTATTTCCGGGCCGACATATTTCCGGGACGACATATTTCCGGGATGACATATTACCGGGACGACATATTTCCGAGACCACATGATATTAGGTGGTTTTTCGACACATGGTTTTTTGCCGATGGTTTTCTATTTCCGGTTAAGGAATTAGGGTTTTGGACTAATCCAGGTCATTGGGTTAGGGTTTTGGATGTCGATGGCTCCTATATGTATATTGTATTGTAAACAATGTAAAACAATGTATGAATATAATATATGTTGGTTTTCCCGGTTTGGGTTTCCAAGTGAAAAATCTCTATGTAAGGTTTGTATTTGCCATTGTATCTTTTTTGTTCTTTTCTAAATATCGGTTTGCAGTAGATATTGTACAAGGTTAGAATTTACAGCATCTACGTGGGCCACTTGCATGAGCTCTTATTTCCTTTATTTTTCCCTATGATATGATTTTGAGAAAACCTAGGTTCAAACTATAAATCTCAGTTAAAATTCAAAGCTCTATGTCTACTATGATAACATGCACCTTAATTCAAGGTTAATATTACCATCCTTAAAGACTAATATTCATTTCAAATTTCTAGAAGGAGTATGTTAATTCATTTAATTCAATTTCATGAGCTAAATGTCGCGTGACATGTTTTTGTGTTGCACTAACATGCAAAAATTTCTATATGGCTACTAAAGGATATGGGAGGAGGAAGAAAGGTGCACAAGATAAATCAATAGTGGGCCAACCAAAGGATCCAATTGAAATTATAGAGGATACTAAAGAAATGACACCAATAGGCCAGTAGACCCCCACATTAGCAATGTCATCAATTAAAAAGGAGAAAAAATATATCAAGGGAAAGTAAACAATCATGGAATACCAAGCTACTAAAGATGTTAAATTGTTTGTTTATGTAGACACTTATTACACTACTAGAATTGAGGAGGCCCACACATACAATGAACTATTATATTTTATCAAGGAGGGGAAACGGCTCATGGATGATGAGAACTTGAATTAAGGAGAAGAAACAGAACTCACCATAGCACAAAATTTGAATAAATCCTTCATACACATTGCACCAACTAGATCTCTAGTATTTTCGTATGCAAAAGTGATCAGATATCTGATACACCAACAAAGGTTAGCACAAGGAGGTCTATGAATGACTAGGGAAAGTGTGTTGGATCATTCACATCAAAATAATTTGAAGCTTAGTATAAGATGCCAAAGGTTGAAATCTACTTCACTAACGAGTGGATAAGAGTCTTTACTCATGGACATAAATACTATGACATCATTTCTTATTGGTATGAGGAAGAGGTACTTTTAAAGCTCTAAGAAGTAATCCTTTAAACTACCATACACCTTAGGTCATGATACACATGGGAAACCCAATTGGTAAACATGATCTATGGAGAGAAATATGTGAGGATAGGTTGGGTGCCAATGATGTATGAGATAAATAAGGGAGGAAAAAATTTCAATTGGGTTGGTGTCCTACCCAACTCACTGGCAAAAGCTACAAGAAAGGCTCAATTAGATGCATTCTCAAGAACCCTGGAGTTTTGCATGTCTTCCTACCTATTGGAAGTAGTTTTTTATTCCAAAATATTCATGGGGTTAGGTTGGTCTTGGTCCCCAAATAAATCCCCTATTCATGTATAATTCATAAACTTATGGAAGAAGAGGTACAAATCTCAATTTTCCCTCATTTGTGGTGGATTATCGACACCATTGTTTGAGCTCATATTTTGTAAACCTTGCCCAAGCATATATCCAGAGGCTGTAAAATAATTTAAATACAAAAGATATTGGTACCTAGATGAATACTCCACCTATATCAAGATCTATGGTTTTACACAGTCACCTCAAACACTTCCATATTATTTTCCAAACAGGTTTTTCATTTATCAAATCGAATATCAGAGTTCTCTAAATGGTTTCTAATGCATTCATGTGTTGATTAAGGTTGGTTGTCATTGATGTCAACCCTTGAAGAAAGTCTAGAAGCGAATTCCGGTAGCGAATATATTTGAAGGTAAGACTATTCTAGATGGATAGTACATATCATGCCATTTCTGGTGGTATGTGGAACATCACATAACTCCTCATGGTTTGAGATTTATGGGCTTACGAAGTTGGAGGACCCTCATGTGTTGGCTTGAAGCCCCAAAAGGTCAAAGAAGTCAAATAGCTTACAAATAAGAAATTATTATTTAAATGATAAAGTGAATTGAAAAAATAAAAGAATATTATTTAAATGATAAAGTGAGGTGACAAAGTCAAGGAGGAATATTTAAATGATAAATTAATGGAGAATTTTCTAATTATGGAAATTGGTTAACCCTAAAAATGAGGAAAATAGGTTAAGTGACCTATAAATGGGTTAAGTGACCTAAAAATAGGTTAAGTTACTTAGAAATGGGCTAAGTGACCTAGAAGATGGAGAGTATAAATAAGAGGCAAGGCTCTCTCATTTGATATCACACTTGAGCATATTGAATATCTATAGGTGACTGAGGTAACCAAAGGATATCTAGGCCAAAATTCAAAGGGAAGGTGAAGAAAAGAAGGTCGGAATTCAAGGGAGGATAAATTATTTTGACGATGCTTTCTAATATACATTCAATAAATATTCTGTGTGGGGCACGCTCTACAAGGTTTCTCTCTAGAATAAGCCAGAATTTAGCAAGGTATGCCATTTTTTCTATAACTCCTTTTCTGAGAGGTTCCAAGTAGTGACACCTGGAGGAATTGCATAAAACAAACTGAAGAAAATTGTGTACTACTTTCAGATCTTTATTCATTACAGGTACATATTTATAAGGTCGGAATTCAAGGGAGGATAAATTATTTTGATCGAGCTTTCTAATACATTCAATAAATATCGCGGTGGTGCACGCTCTACAAGGTTTCTCTAGAATAAGCCCTAATTTAGCAAGGTATGCCATTTTCACTAACCTTTCCTGAGAGGTTCTAAGTAGTGACACTCGAGGAATTGCATAAAACAACCTAAAGAAAATTGTGTACTACTTTCAGATCTTTATTCATTACAAAATATTTGGCGATTATTTCAAGTTAGGTTGTTGACTAATCCCAAACTAGTCATAAGGAGACCTAAAGAAAAGTTTGATGAAAATGCTAGTCTCTTTGTTGTGAAAGTTAAGGAATACTTGCGTGTATGCCGTGATCATATAAACCAAGCTCCATTACATAGTTACAAATCATATTTGGATGATGAAATTGATGGGGTTTTTGTTAAGGTACATGTTGGGTACATGGTTGAGACAAGGAGCGATGAGTTGGCACATACATGAGGTGTATATTGATGATGTTGGTACATATTGATGAGTCATAGTTGATGATTAGTTGACACATGATTGGTACATACCTTGGTACATGGTTGGATGCGAATCTGTTTATGGTACAAGTTGATTACGCATTGCTCCGGTACGTTGGTGCATGGTTGATGACTTGTTTATGGTACAGCTGATACGATACAGTACAAAGTTGATGTACGGTTGATGGCCATTGATTTCTATTGGTTCAGTTTATTGGTACACAGGATTACAACGACATATCTCACGCTGATAGTGTGACAATGGTTCCACTATCTCTACTTCTACTTCAGGGCTGTTGACGGGCAAGGACAAGTGGTTGTAGCCACCTTACAATTGTGGTAGCCGGAGAACATATTGTATCATCCTTTATTGTAGCCGCAGAATAGGAGTTGGATATTCCTTCTCGTCAGAGTCTGAGGTTCAAGAGGGTTGGGGCCTTCTAGTTGTAGCTAGAAACAAAGGAAGTTGGTGCTCAATGAATGTAATTATTCAAGACATATAAGAAAAAACATTGCGGGAATTTTCTCTCGCTTGAGTTTCCACGTGAAACACTGGTGTACCGTATGTATGATTGTTCATTTGTTCATTGTTTATTTATTATGAAGTTGTTGGATGATAATGCTATATTGATATAACACTTGGATTATATGGTTAAAAAAGGATTATATTTTCTCTATAACCTGATTCACCCCCTCTCAGTAATCCAACAATTGGTAATGTATAGGTTCCTTTAGAAATCAGTTTAACCACCAAAAGGTAGATCAGTGGAGAGCAACAACTTGTATAAAATGGAATACCACAAGAAATGACGTAAGTATACTTTGGAGCATAAGGATGAAACATATATACATGCACAGGATTGAAATTTGGCAATCAATTGTAGATGGATACACAACACCAACAGCCTTCAGCCAACAAATGACAAAGCAATGAAACCTCGACCAGAATAATTCCAAAGACAAAAATTCTCTTTTGAAATTTATTCTAGTGGAAACAATATTCACCAAAGTTTCACATCAGAATATGCTAAATAGATTTGGGACAAACTTCAAAATATTTATGAAGGAGATTCAAAAAGTCAAAACAACAAAGCTCAAACTTACGTATATCGTACCAACAACTTAAGATGAAGGAAGATGAGAATATTGTAGCTTATGTTTTATGAGTTGATGAAACAACAAATGCAATCATAGGATTGGGAGAAGAGATCAAAGAATCTGTAATTGTTCAAAAGTACTAAGATCTCTTCCTATGAGATTTGACCCCTAAGATATCAGCACTAGAAGAAAGATAAGATCTAAACTCACTAAGTAATGGACTAATTACATGGAATATCACATCATATGAAATGAGAATTGAACAGAAAAATCCAGACAAAATAAGCAACCTTCAAAGCATCCAAAAAGTCAAAGAAAAAGGAAGGAAAAAAAAGAACATAGCAACAACAATGACGCCTCGAAGATGATGAAGAAGTGGACAACTTTTTCCAGATCGAACAAGGGAACCAATGGTAGGTATAGATGTAAGCTTCCTTTTATTTTTTTTAATTGTGATGGTATTGGTCATTTTTCTAACAAATGTCCTTATAAGAAAAAGAGAGAAATGATGAAGGTTACTCAAAAAGACAAAACAAACATATAAAGGCAAAATAACCACAAAGAAAGTTTTCAAGAAAATCTATGCAATTAAAGAAGACATCTCATCAAATGAAGATGAACTTAGTGACAATGAGACATAAAGAAAGGGTTCCATTCATGGAAGTAGAAGACTCTACTAAATAAGACTCCAAAGAAGAATAATACCAAGAAGAATAAGAAGAAGCTCTAAGAAATAAAACTGAAGAGGCGTAGTTGACCACCGGAGGAATTAATGCATGACATAGAAGTTATCGTAAGAGAAAAGAAGAAAAAAAAAAAGAAACTACAAGAACTAGACAAGAAAGAAGACACTCAAGAATCAGGAATCAAATGATCACAATTTTGAAGGTTCAAATAGGTTAGAAGATAAAATAATTGAAGAAGCACCCAAAGAAATTTTAGAATAAAAAATACAAGATCATTGGAAATTCTAGCAGAGATCATCACATTAAGAATTTATCTTCAAAAGAAAACATGTAGAACAACTCAAAAAGTTTTGGATGACATTATCAATCAAAATCTCACGACAAGTCTAGACTTGATACAATCAGATAGAAAAGGATCAAGCTCCAAAACAATAGAGAAAGAAACATATCCAAAAAGCTATGCGTAAACAACTCTCAAGGGGAATAGGAAGATCTAAAAGGAAGATTACAGGACACTCCTCCAATGAGAAGATTAATATTTCATAATCAACAACCTACGATAGGCCTCGTGAAGAAGAAGAATTTATAAGAGTACCTTCTGAAAATATCAAAATCCCATGTATCAAACTATCTTTTGGTTTATGTTATGCATGTAATACTCTTTTGGACATAAATATGTGAATTGCAGAGCTAACAACATCAACATAAATAACTTTGAAAGTCATACACAAAGGGTTATCCAAGAAGGCTTAGTGAAACGAGAATAAGTTACAATAGGTTTGAATATTTGAGTTAATCGGGAAGTGGAATGTTACAAATGTAACAATTTTGGACACATGGCCAAAGATTTCAGAATGACATCTAGAGAACCAACAGAATAGAATGAACAACAACAATGCATGTGAACCCTCTAAAAGGACATGGATAAGAAAGAAGATCAATATTGCAATGAAGAATGCACACTCACACTACAAGCTAAGAAGAAGAAACGTAGTTGGTATTTTGACGTTATTGTTCAAAACTCATGACATGTGATAGAGACAAGATTCTTACATTACTTAAAGGAAAGAGATGGACTGGCCTCCTTTGAAAATGATGATTAAGCTAAAATCATTTGAAAAAGGCACGTTAGAATTGGGAACAAGAATACCAAGGAAAAATGTTCTACTAGTAGAATATATGAAACATAATATCTAAGTGTGAGTCAAATGCATAACCATCATAAAGTTACTTTCAATTCACAAAAGTGCTAGATAAGAAAAAAGGTTCAAGAAAATTGATTGCTACAAATCATGAGAACTTCAAGCAACATATATCTATTAAGTGAAATTGAAATGAAAAGTGTTGTCTAGGAAAGGAAGATGAAAGTTGGTTATGGCACAAAGAATGGTCACATACATTTTGACAACCTTTTCAAAGTTAAGAAAGTAAAGCGAGAAATGACCGGATCAAGAAACCAACCAACACCCTTTATGCAAGCATTGTTAACAAGGAAAGAAAACAAAATAATCTGGGTTCAAATCAAAGGAAAATTCAATGACAAGACCACTGAAATTGTGCATAACCGGACGGTTGGACCAACTAAGCAACAAAGGGTTTAAAAGGTGAGAAATACTTATGTTATTATTGATGATTATACAAGAATGAATGCGCTTGTTTCTCAAGAATAATTCAAAATATTTTGAAACTTCACTATCTACAAGGAAATGGTTGGAAATGAAATGGATTCAAAAATCAAATGCTTGAGATATGATAATGGAGGAGAGTTCACTTCAAAGGAATTTATGGACTACCGTGATCAATCATGGAATAAAAAGGGAATTCTTCACTGCTAGGACAATTCAACATAATGGAGATGTTGAAAGAAAAAATAGGATGCGATAAGAAATGTCTCAACAAGTTAATGGATTCTAATTGAGAGATATATTTGACACGTGAAGTGCATACCGCTCACATTCTTAACATAGTAATGCTTTAGAAACAACATCGACAAAACTCTACGAGCCATGGAAAGGAAGACCATCAAATGAAGCACTTTAGAGTTTTGAACACCACATCGCAGAGAAGATGGAAAATGGGAAATTTTGACTCTCGTAGGACAAAGGAGTACTTTTGGTTACTCGGCACAATGAAAGAATACAAGTTTTACAATTTGAGATTGAACAAATTTGTAGAAAGCATCAACTAACAATTGATGAAATAGGGCGCACCAAAACAAAGGAAGAAGAAAATGAATCAATGGAACAACTTTTCTAAGAAGAAGGAGAAGATGAAAAGGAAGTAGAATAGGAAGGTGAAGAGAATCCCATTACAAGTGAAGAGAAAGTTCGTAGTGCTCCAAAGAATTCCAGCGATAAGTAATAAGAAGCATCCTTCGACGTGACATCAAAATAAAGACGCTAAAGATTTGAGACTGTGAAGAAGAACTGTCACGTAACAAATACACCTAGCACCTCACATACAATGATTGAACCAACATATTTTGAAGAGGCTAGCATGATGATTTCACTCTTGGGATCAAGGCTATGGATGAGGAATTGGATCAAACAGAGAAAATGACACTTGGGAATTGGTTTCAAGACCAAAGGATAAGAATGTGATTGACAATGTAGTGGGTATACCAGAATAAATTGAATGAAGATGGACATGTTACAAGGAACAAATCTAGATTGGTATGTAAAAAATACACACATGTTGAAGGAATCAAATTTAAAGATACATTTTCTCCAGTTTCCAAAATGCAAGCAATCCGTTTGATTTTATCTTATGCATGTTCCAAAAATATGAAAGTATCGATGGGTGTAAAATCAACTTTTCCGAATGGGGAACTTGAAGAAGAAGTTCACATTGAACAACTAAAAGGATTTCACGGTCGAGAATGCGGCATCTTCATGTAAATTAAAGAAGGCCTTGTATATCTAAATGTTCCTAGAGAATGGTACCTCTAGACTGGATAACATCTATTACCAGGAAGGGTTCGTAGAAGTGTAGACAACAACCTCAAGCATCAAGGTACTGGTAATATTTTGCCAATTGAAGTTTATGTTGATGATTTTATCTTTGGAAGTGATGATGACCGGTTAAGCCGTAAATTTGCAAAGGATATGCTAATGAATTTGAATGTCATTACTTGAAGAACTATCATTCTTTCTAGGAATTCAGATAACGCCAAAGAAACCAAGGAATTTGTAAACCAAGTATATCGTAGAAATGCTAAAGAGGTTCGACGAAGATTGCAAACCGCTTATCACCCCATGCAAACCAATTGCAAGTTAAGCAAAAAGATGATGATTCAAAGCCTGGCGACGTAGGCAATACAAAGTCAACGATTGGTAGCCCACTATATGTGACAATATCCACTGTATGTAATGCATGCATGGATCAGTGGCATGATTTCAAGCAACAATCTCACCAATCACACAGCTAGTAGTGAAGAGGATTTTCCGACATCTCAAAGGAACATAAGAGTTTGATTATGAATTCAAAAAGGAAAGGATCTATCTCTTATTTCCTGCACAGATGCGCATTGGAAAGGTTGTATTGATGAATGATGAAGCACCATTGGAGAAACGCTCTACCCGGGTGAGTGTTTAGTAATGTCTAGAAAAGAAACAATCATCAATATCTCTATCTATAGCCGAAGAGTATATTGCAACAACAACATAAAAGTTGTACCACCGCATTCTTGGATGAAACAAACTTCGATACCGTGATATACACGTTGAGCATGATGAGCCCATTCCAATCTATTGTGATAATGCTGTAAGTGCCATCAAGATCTCAAAGAACCCAAACATTCACCTGAAGATCTAAGAACATTCCAACTGGCATCACTTTACACCGAAACGTTGCAGAAAAGAACATCGAGTTGAGTATGTGGGTAGAAAATAACAAGTGGCAGATGTATTATTTACAAAACCACTTCCATCGGAAGCCTCTTTGCTATCTTTTCCAGACACTCGTGAGTTATTTCACCCAAAATGAGTGCCTTTCTTTGAACGCCATTCTGGCATGTCTTAGATGCACACGAGGGAAGCAATCTCAAAGAGGACATGAAGTCGGGAGCAGCCCCAGATGAAGGATACCGCTACTTACTTACCAAAGGATTCAATAGATGAGACGAGGAATTATTCCGTGGGAGAAACGTCACAGAGATGCAGAGGACAAAGGCATGGTTCCAAGTGGAGCATGAGTGGATATGACTCTCAAGATTGTACATGAAATGATTTAGTAATAGACGAGTGTTGCCATCAATGCCGTGCTGGGGAGATTGTTGATTAAGGTTGATATCACTGATGTCAACCCTCAAGAAAGTCCAGTAGCGAAATTCCAGAAAGGTTTCGGTAATGGACCCAAAGTTGTTTCATACGTATAATGGTATGAGTTTTAATATATTTGAATGTGTTCATTCTACATGGATATTACACGTCATGTCATTTCTAGCAGATGGAACGTCATTAATAACTCCTCACGCTTGAGAGTTATGGCTCCTACCAAGTTGGAGGACCCCAC
This sequence comes from Picea sitchensis, assembly GCA_010110895.2. Taxonomy (NCBI): domain Eukaryota; kingdom Viridiplantae; phylum Streptophyta; class Pinopsida; order Pinales; family Pinaceae; genus Picea; species Picea sitchensis. Next base: position 49,755 of record SNQJ01S0095184.1, on the reverse strand, counting down.
ATAAGTTGGCTTGAAGCCCCAAAAGGTCAAAGAATGTGATCTTGGCAAAGAAGAAATTATTATTTAAAATGATAAAGGAAGTGAGAAAATCAAAGAAGATTATTTAACCTGGAGCAAAGGGAGGTGACAAATTCAAGGAGGAATTATTTAAATGATAACAATGGATAATTTTCTAATTATGGAGCGGTTAACCCTAAAATGAGGAAAATAGGTTATGACCTATAAATGGGTTAAGTGACCTAGAAATGGGTTAAGTGGGTTAAGTGACCTAGATGTGGGTTAAGTGTCCTAGAAGATGGAGAGTATAAATAAGAGGAAAGGCTCTCTCCATTTGATATCACACTTGAGCATACCGGACATCTATAGGTGACTAAGGTAACCAAAGGACATCTGGCCTAATTTTTGAGGAAGGTGAAGAAAAGAAGGCCAAAATTCATGGGAGTGATAAATCATTTTGATGATGTTTTCTAAGATCCATCTCAACAACATTCCATGTGGGCATGCTCTACAAGGTCACCTCTAGAATAAGACATAATTAGCAAGGTATGTCATTTTTCCTATAACTCTTTTCTCTCATGAAAGAGGTTCCAAGTAGTGACACCTAGAGAATTGTGTGTAAAACAAACCTAAGAACATTGTGTACCACTTTCATATCTTTATTCACACATGTGCACATAGTTATGATTATTTCAAGTTACTTATTGTTGACTAATCCCAACTAGTCATGTGAGACCTAAAGAAAAGTTTGATGAAATGTCACTATTATTGTAGTTAAGAAGGTGTCCTGTGTATGTGATCATATACACCGCCCATTACAAAGTTACAAATCATATTTGACGATGAAATTGATGAGGGATTTTGTTAAGGTACATGTTGTACATGGTTGATACAAGTAGTTGATGATTTCCATACACATACATGAGGTGTATGTTGATGATGTTGGTACATATTGATGAGTCATAGCTGATGAGAAGTTGACACATGATTGGTACATACTTGGCGCTGGTCGGATGCACTTGTTTATGGTATAGGTTGATTACAAAGTTGTTTGGTACGTGTTGCATGGTTGATTTAACTTTTTGTGGTACGTGTCGATTACATAGGATTGAGGTACAAAGGATGTATGACCATGTTTATTGGTACAAAGAACAATATATATCATAGTGATAAGCAGATGCTGGTTCCATCATTCTACTTCTACTTCTGTATGTTGATGGGCAAGGATAGGTGGTTGTACCACCTTCCACAGTCAAGAACATAGGGGTTGTAGCCCCCTTCTAGTTGTAGCCGAAGAATAAGGGAGTTGAGATTCCTTTAGGTTGCAGCCTAAGAAACAATGGGGTTGGAGCCCTCAGTTGTAGCTAGAAAACAAAGAAGTTGGTGCTTCCAACCAATGTAATTTTTATCATAGTTTTAATTTAAATTACTCACTATTAAAATATATTAAATGAGACTTTATTATTTTATTAAAGGTGGGTGAAGTAATTAATTTGGGGATAAGGTTGTTGGGAAATTAATGAGGGGATTTATGAGAGGAGGATAAGGAAGAGAAGAGGGGACTTGGAGAAGGGGTCTCATTTTGCATAGGAAATTTTCTACAAGAGGTGAGAAGGAGGAGGAGGAAAATTTGGGAGAAGAAAACATTTAGGAAACTCTCACAAAGCATTGTTGCTAGGAATTTTAGGCTTTGGGGATAGGAAACCACAAGGATTCCTGTGAGCTAGGGAGTCGAGAGGTTGTTCCGCTGGTTGGGAGGTTAATATTCAGCCAGTAGTTTGGGGAAAGCTCAAGAAAAAGAGAACCAGGGACTAAATCAAATAATCTACATGTAGATGTACGCATTTTGTGTATTCTATGTTGTTTTATGTTGTTGTTGTTGATTATTAGGATGATGTTGATTATTATGCTGCTGTAAAGAAAATCATGAAAGGAAAACCTTGAACTAAATTGAATTTATTTTGTAAGAAGATGAATATATTATTTTTATTTATTTATTTTGAGGCTTTGTATGAAAGGCCCTACAAATGGTATCATATCCCGGTTTCAAAACTGAAACCTGGGCTTCACCACCCACAACACTAAGATTTTGTCTTTATGCCAACATGGTATGCAACCTCTTCATCTGCAATCTTATTTGGGTTGTTACAATTTGCATAAACATATTCCAAACCTTTGTCTCCAATCCATGGGAACTTTCACAAATCAAGTTTCTCCAATAACTTATAGGCCTTTGCCATTGCATCTAGCCCTGAATCACCAACTAGTGGGAAGTTACAAAGACTCAAAACTCTCAGAGTTGGGCAGCCCATGCCAATAGCGTAGAGGCCTATATTAGTAATCCCTCGATAAGAGATAGAACCACGAATTAGAAGTTTTCCCAAGCCTCCATGGCCACCTGTGAAAACAACAATTGCAGAAAGCCTATTATTAGTAGCTTTCTTCCCTTCTAAGCATCTAGTGAGATCCCTAGTAGACCAACATGGCTTCTTCTTATACATCCCTCTTTCAACAGTCCTTTTTCTCCCATCATCAATATCCATCACATTTTCATGTTCACCTGCAGCTTCACTAAAGTCTTCTTCACAGAGGTATTCATAACTATCCTTGCCTAGATCTACAACTTTTGTAAGCTGTGTTGTGTTATTTGAATGGCCATGGGGAATTTCTCAAAAAACTTTTGAGAAGGGTTTGGATATATTTTTAAATTCACTCCTATGCATGTTGCTCTAAAGTGTAAGCCAACATTTCGAGACACCAACAAAAATACTACGGTCTCGAGGCCACATAAGGCGTCTAAAAATCTCAAAAAGGCATTCATCTGGAAGAATGTTGAAAAGATCCTTTGAGTCTCAAGGTTTGGCTCACCAAGGGATTGAGAGGCATCCAGTCGATACTTTTTATGAGAACACATTGCCCCCATACAAGGTGAAGCAGGTAGGAAAACACTAAAATTCACTTTATTAGAACCCATTTGGCGTCCAAGAGAGTAGTCTTCATCACCAGCATGCTTGAGAAGAGTTGACACAAATCCAAGCCCTCACAGAACCCAACAAAACCCTACAGAAATCCTACTAAAGAACTCACAGAGAACCACCTAATCCACAACCCAAATATTTGGATGCCACTCCGCCAGATATACCAACATCATAGCCTAAGATGGAGCTCCCAATAGCAGCAACCATGCACGCAACAACAACATAGAGCGTTATTCGGCCCTGGTATTGTTGTGCTCTTTCGTTCGATACTGACATTTCCTCTACACAATCACTTTCCATCCTCTACAAAAAATGAAGGTGAAGATGGAAATGATTTCAACCACTCAAAAATATTAGATATAAATCATGATCGATAAAAATAAGAACAATATCGAGTTTAGTGGATGTTGCATTCAATCGTGGACCTAGGTCAGTTTTGTTGGTCATGTGAAACTTTTAAGAATTCCACATGGTAGTAGAATTTTGTTTTAGAAAACGGACAACTGGAGGTGTGCAGAGGGAGTATGGCTTGCATCATCACTCTACATTTTTCAGTGTCTTTAATCCTTCAAAATCCTTAGACTCTCGTAACTTTGTGCAAACTGTGCAAAGATTTTGCGAATGGATAGAAGGATAAATGAAGTTTTAAAAGAATCCTGAGGAGGTTTCAACAGCAGACCAGGGATCTTTCACCGATGTTGTAAGCAATGGATCCAGGGACGAACCCTCGACCCGCAATTGGAGAGGAAGAGGCGGTCAGGAAGATTAATGTGTGTTGTGTGAGTGAGAAGAGATGGGGTAGGATTTGAGAGTGGGAAGGGGCCACGTGGACCTCGCCCAACCTTACTTAGAAATTCCCCCCCTCTTCTATTATAAATATAAAAATATGGGGATTCTGTCACAATATCCTATTATATTCGGGCCCATCTACAAGTCTAATCACCGTGACTAATAACCAAACAAACAACTACCAACATCAAGAGTTAAGACAAGCAACAAGTGCAAAGGAGACAACCCATGGGTTTCATAGTGTTTTCAAGGTCTAATATCCATGTTAATCCCCAAGCTACTAAGCATTTAAATCAATTTCAAGTCATAATGCCACCGCACACAACATATGCCAAGTCACAACACCAAGAGCAAGACACGAGGAAAGAGGAGCTCATGCAAGGCCAAAAAAAAGTGCTCAACGCATCGAGCCAAGCACCAAACACAATTCAACACCCAAGATTGATACCAAGCGCTAAACTACGAGGAAGGAAAGCTCACAAGGGCGCTAGTCTTTGCACTACACATCATATTTTAATATTTTATTTTATTTTATTAAAAAATAAAATATGCAAATAGCAACCATCAATGTTTACTAAGAACATTAAGAAAAATAACTAAAAGGAAAAATATATTAGAAAGACTCTATGTTGGAGAGAACGTGGTAGCATTTGGCATGGATGCATTAGTTGTTCAAAGTGATTGAAATCTAACGTAGAACTTACATAGTCAACAATAGATTATAATGACTATAGAAAAAAATTAAATATGTGAGAAGATTCCAATATTTTCCTTATCTATGTATGTGGTGGAATATGCTAAATGTCACGTTTAAAGATAAACATTGTTCTCAATAAAAAATTAAAAAATTGCATGCTATATAGATTTAAAGAATTTTTTTAATGAAACAAGAGAACCTTTAAAATTTGATTTATATTGAAAATTGCATGACACTAATGAATGATACCTGCAATTTTCAAAAACATTCTAATTGTTTGAGTTTCACATTTTACAATTGTGGAAAAAATAGATCACTTGGCACTTGATAGACTTTGAACTCTCTCTTATAATATATTTTTAAAATTAATTAAGGATATTAAAAAAATA
>SNQJ01S0095184.1:3819-35127 GCA_010110895.2 Picea sitchensis | reverse complement strand
TTCATATTAATGACAATGATCGCTACCCTCTTGATCGTCAACCTAGCCTCCCTCTTGAAAAAATCAATCCTCTACCACTCCCTCAATGATCTAGCCCACATCTCCTTCTCCACGGGCCAACCGACTTTCTTTAATATATTTTCCTCTTCATCCTTGTAGGCATAATAAATGGTGTTAATTCACTTGTAAATATCATACCTAGATCCCCTCTTCTTCACCTCGGGGGGATTATGAATATCTATTTGACATTGGGGAGGAATTTTGTAGCCTTGCTTGAACAATTGGTTGTTGGAAGATTGTAACATGCCATCTTCCAGCAACTAATTGTACATGTGGGGCTAGGAAATTTCTCTCTAGCATCAAAGAGCTATTTGATAATCCCCCTAAGAAAATGAACGTCAATTGTTAAGGCTACATGGATGATGAGGACGGTGTCTTGGAGAAAGTTGAGCGGCATGTGGAGAAGGAGATGAGGGCCATATCACTGAGGTAGTGGCAGAGGTTCAAGTATATCAAGAGGGAGGCCAAGTTTATGATTAAGAGCAGAGAGGTCGTTGCCATTAAGCTAGTCATGTTCAAGGAAGAGGAAGAAGTGGAAGAAGAAATGGGAGAGAAGAACAAGGGAAACCAGTAGTAGAGAGAAGAAGAGTTTGTTTCCAATGTTCCCTTTCGATATGAGAAAGAGATCGAGTGCATGGTTGTGGAGAAGAAGAAACATGAGCTTCTTAGTAAATACATGAGTGAGGATCTCACGGAGGAGTAGGTCGAATCCAAGGCAATACTTAATATTTAGCGATATGGCATGCTCATGAAGCTTATGGATCATCAATTATTTTTTCAAATGTGCTTCTTAAGTTCTATTAAATATACAATATGGGCCTTAGCTCATTCTTGAGGTTGACAGAGTATTATAATGAAGACACGCACTAGGGTTCCTTTCTTCATGGTCAATGAAAAGGGGCACTAGGAAGCTTTGATCGTAGAGGTTGATAGTTCTAATTATGCCAAAGTAGGGGCCAAGATGAAGGACTTGGAAGGAAACGAAGATGGTGTGCCTGATGCCACCAACAAGTGATTCAATTATAGATTCTTTGAGGATACAATTACTTCCTGATGTCAAAGAGATATTCGAAAATCCCCCCAATGCAAAGAAGAGTAGGTGTAGGTATGTGATTTACAAACAAATTGACACAACTTCATATTAGATCTATATAGGAATGAAGAAGGTGGTATCTTGGAGAAATTCAAGCACCCATGAAGGAGGAAATGTGAGCCACCGTTGAAGGAGTGGTATGGGATCAAGTCCGTGTGCTAAATTATGAGAGACATCGAATAGTGATTACCTACGCAAAACACAAACTTCACAAAACTTTAATTACAGATCTTTACATATGTACTTTGTCAATTAAAGTTTTTGTAAATGCGATCTCATATTAACAACCGCACCGATGCACTTTCAATTGCATTGGTGTGCTATAAACAATATAAACACATGTATATTGTGTTTTTCAAATTATGTTGATGTTGTTTATTTATTTATTTATATACAATGTATTATGAATGCTAATGGTTTCTCTGTTTTAAAATTAAATTTGATATGTATTATCATTAAATTTATAGTTGCCATATATAATGTTTAGCACCAATTTTATGAAATCATTTACTTTGGAATGTGATTGGAAAAATTTATAACCATTAATGTCATATATTGTTTAATTCTTCTTCAAGGTGAATTCATTGTTGTCCAACAAGATACAATATGTTCATTAACATGTTTACAAAGAAAAATACATAAATATGATGAATGAAATTATTGTGATTTGAATAATTATATCTTTTTCATATTGTAATAATAAATTTATGATATAATTATTCACTAATAATAATGATGATGTGTAATGTTCTTTTACCTAATTTTATTATTCAAATATTACAGAATAAGCTATAATATAATCATTTACTAAAATAGCCAATTATTATATTTAATTTTCCAAAAGATTTGCATTAATTTATATTATTCAACTATTATAATATATTTAATTTATGTAATTGAGTTTAAATTATTAAATATAAAAGAATATACAATAATAAAGTTTGATCTATACATTTTCGATGAAATAGTTTTACAATCTTTAGCTCTATTACCAACTTTATGAATATTCTATTAAAATTATGTAAAAGTATGTGACTATTAGTTCAATCTTCTACAATGCTCTACAAAATATGCTAAATGTACATTTCGTTGATTTTGTACTAACATGTATGGAAATGTTGGGTTTAGTTAATGAATGAAGAAATTGATTTAAATAATTACTCTTATGAAATGTTATTTTTTCATTTATTTTTATTGATAATGTTATAATAAGTGTTCATGAATCTCCTCGTAAGGAAATTTAGAAATTATTAGATTTGGTTGGTGAAGAAAATAATTAATTTGTTACGGTTAAAAGTATATTAAATTAATTTAATTTTAATATCAATATTTATGTAATTATTTATAAAATATATTAATAAAACTCAATAAATAAATAAAACAAAAGTCTATGTGTAGATGTTATAGAACTTAGTCCCCATCTTTGATGTAAAGATTGTAACATGCAACCAACCAGTTTATAAAACAAATGTCAGATTAAACAATACATTTGTGGATTTATTGAGAATCAAAATACAATTACTCAATAATGTTTCTCTTACACCCCAAGGCCCACATATAAATGTAGACCCAATGCAAGGAGTTTTTGAAAAACGGTTGGTGGTATACAAAAATTATATTTTATTAACAACTTGTCCTTTGGGAGACAAGCCTTCATACCTCATGCACAATAATAAATCTAGATGCCTTCATTTTCATAAATAATTCTTTGTCGTGAATTCCTCAACAGAACAATTTGCACTAAATAATGAGGACTTACAACTATTTATGAACCTTACAATGTTCCCACATGGTTTGTGGATGACCATCATTATATAACGGGGTTTTTCTATTAAAGTTTTCAGAAACATAACCATTCATGCACATAATATACATACTATACATGGAAATGCTATGTGTGTATTTAACAATATTCAAGTAATTATACTGACTATAAACATGACCACAATATGGTGTAAGTGTTACTGATTGTTTGGGAGGAACAGATACATGTGAAAGGATAAACAACCCAAGATTTTAGCATCTATTTTAGACTTGAAATCATATAACTATTACCACAAAAAAAAGAATTTGGTTCCAACATCGGGCATAAGCATGGAAGATGGCCAAGCATCATACAAAGCTCGGTTGTAATAGTTTTGGTATTTACTTTGCATATGGATAGGAAGAGGGAAGCCATCGCTACCTTCCAACAATTGAATAGAGTTTGGTGTGTACTTGGACATTTTTTCTCTCAGCTCATACAATTTTTTAGATCTCCTAGTAGAGATGTTTTGGGTATTGATATACCATACTTTTGGCTCACTAGAAATGTTGACTCAACATAACACTACTACATGTGGAAAAATTTTGATGTTCTATTTGAGACATTATGGACAACACATTGGCCATATTATCGAAAAATATAGGAAATTTTAAATTGTTTTCTCCATATTGCCTAATAATGTCACAAGTGCAAAGTAATACAAACACATGTCTCTATTACGACGAAGGTAGGAAGACGTCTCTATTATGACGCCATTGGATTTGTGTCTCTCACAGCGTTGGTAAAAGCTTGATCATCACTTGCGACTATGTGGAAACTAGGTTTTCCCCTCAACAATCACCTGAGTATTTGACCAAGTCAACTTTGACTTGGTCAACTATCGTCAGAATTGCAATGTTATAAGATCTATAAATATGTTGCATTTATGGATGTTAGATAGTTTTCTATAATAGCGACACTTTAAAAGGGGTTTAAGCGGGTCTTCTTGGAGAAAAAAAAAGAAGGTATTTTTTTCAATATATGTATTTTGTGGGAAGAATGTTAAACATTAGATTTGGGAAAAAGAAATTGAAGGGATAGAAAGGGTGTGGTAGATGTTATTTCCCTTACCAAAAATTGATATTAGATGTCCCGAAAGAGTTTTAATAACAAAAACAAAAACATTATAGAAAATACGGGCACATGGGCCGGGGGATCAAATGAATATCATCCCATGGCCAATTAACTATATATACATTCATTATCTATTTAATATTTATTGTATTCTCAAACTTTTATATTGTTTTATACATGCACTAATTTTTTCATGATTGTTTCTTGATTATAAAGTTAGATTTTCCCCCTAACTTTATGCACAAAAGCACCAAGTAGTAGCATAAATGATTTTGCAGTACAAGATGAAGAACTTGAAGCATATAATGGAGATCAAGTTAATTATCCCATGGAAGTAGATGACAATAATAACATAGTTCAAGATGATGGAACAAATCAAATGATCCAAGACTTATTAGGTCATCCAGATGAGGATCATGGGGACAATAGTGATGGCATTTATGATGAACCTCTGATTGAAAAGGAAAATAAACGACTTTATAAGGGGTCAAGAGAAAATCTTCTCTACTACATTGTTGCCAGTGAAATTGAAAGTTACGAATCATTTGTCAAACACTTGTATGACCACCAGTTAAGGTATGTAATATGTTTCTTCACATACATGAGTTGAATTTTCCCCATTTTTTTGGTGTTAATTAGTGTGAAATAAAAATTCAATATTTAATTACTATTATTCTTTACATTAACTATTTATTTTTTATGTTTTATATATTGTTAGGTGGTGCACATTCCTTGTCAAATATTTTACCTACTTTTGCATGCTCAGTTACATGCCATTATGAAAGACATTGAGATGAATTATCAAAGTATAAATGCATGTACGGATCGGCTCTTTGGATTCCTCTTTTGAGCCGGAGAGGCTCTTTGAATTCCTCCATGGAATCTCTCTTCAAAAAACTCGATCCATGGTCCTTTCTTACATACATCCGACCCCTCTACACTTTGCATGACTTTTTTGATCTTAATTTGGGGTTTTAGGGTTTCGACCTTTCAGCTGTCAAGGTTCTTGTACTCTCAATCCTCGATAACCGATATACTGCCCGACCTTGCCCTCAGCTATTCCCTCTAGTCATGTGACCGCCCTCCATAGACAACCCATATATCCTGCTCAGGTTTGGGTTTCCCCGATTTCCCGATGCTCTCCAATCCCCATTATCCCTCCAGGCTAAACTCTTGGCCCATGTGACCCTTAACTCACAAGACCATAGCCTTGTCCCCCATCAGGGTTTCGGACCTTTCAATGCCAAAATGAAAACATCCTTAGGACTCATGATTCCTCGATTTCCCGGCGTGCTTTTGCGCTTATTCGCCCTCTGGCTCAGCCGGTCCGCGTGACCGTACCCGTGACCGGCACCTTACCTCTCGTCGGATTTTTGGGGTTTTCAATGCCTAAATGCATATACCCGCGGTATTAACTCCTCCGAATCGGTAGCGGCCGGTTGGCCCCCCACACAATGGAGCTCTCCCAATTTCTGAGATGTTGACAGTTGGCTCCCACTCAACAGAGCTTCACGGTTCGTGATTCCAAAATACATAAACAAACTGTCACCAGGATCCCCGACATCCCTATGGCTGTACCGATCAACAACTTCGTAATGGGACTTTCCCCGATGGCGCCGATTTCTTCCACACGTCCCCTCCGATGGACGGTCCAGATCTCCGGTTTTGAGACTTTTGATGTCCCGATTATTTTGACCTTAGGAACTCCGATCTCTCGAGTGTCGATATACCGATGGGTCACTCGATCTCTGCCATGTGTCTCTCTCCAACGAACGGTCCAAATCGCTCCGGTGCCGGAATGAAGTGTCATATTCCAGCTTGTCTCGAGAATCCCGTTTCGATGACTTCACTATCTCTATTTCATGCCCTTGTTGGGATTTTCCACCTCCTGTCCACAAAGGTAAACCTCGTAACCAGCTATCAATCTAACGTTGTGAATTATCCGCTCCAGCAGATCTGATGGTTGCAGATCATTTTCTTCCCGTGTGCTCCCTCGTCTCGGATGTAGACTCTTCAGCGGGTCCGTGAACATCTCTGGCTGAATCCGTAGTTGTTGTTGCTCCTTATATTTTGTGCTCTCTTCCCAGACTTGGAAGAAAATTCAAATTCCTCAAAGGCCTCGACCTTTGTCTCGTCTCTCCTCTGCGAGCTCTTCAACTTTGAACCTTGCCAAGCGTATGAAATGCTAACTCCTCCTGAGATTTATTCCTTCGAATACTCAAAGGATTATTTTGACCTCTGTGCCTCTGCAAAGTCCTCTCATGCACACAGTTTGCTATCTCTTCTGAGCTTCTGCAACCCCTCCCGGACCCTAAGGGATTTTGTCTTTCTTCTCCATCAGAGGGAGAATATGGACGCCTCCTGCTATCCCTCTGCTCAAGCAACATCTTGCTGAGTCTTTCGGGTGTTCAAGAGCCTGGTGAGGATCCTCGGTGGATAGCACTCCAGCTCCATAACTCAAAGAGTTCGCTTCTCCTATACCTACCTGCACAGTCTCAATGCCCACCCGGTAGAGTTCCTTTCACAGAACGTTCAACAAATCTGTCTTCCTATGCACCTATGCACTTGCGCCGATGCCATCACGAGAGCTCTCGAATCTCGATTGATTCTGCTTCTTTGGACTCACAACAGAGTTCCTTCCTCAATATTGTGCACTCAATGCCCATGGCAGGCTCTACATAATTCACGAATTTTGTTGCAACTGTGTCTCTCATACATTGCTGCTCAAGGTATTCAACAACCTTGAGGTCTTCCTCCTAGGATTGTTGACTCCAGTTCTTGTGTCGCATCATGTCTTTGTCTGACTCCTCATGAGTTTAGAAATGCATCCTCTGTGCATGGCCCTCAGAAACCGCATCGTTCTATCACACCCTCCTGGTGTGAGCCTCAAAGACATGCGCAATCAAGAAGACTCCCTACAAATTCCTAACATACATACGACGAAACATATAAAGAACACCTGGACATCCACATAACACATAATGACATGCAGGAAAAGATACTTCTGATTATATTAAAATGGCAAATGTCTGTATTTACAAGGAAATTTCTCGAGCTCTCTCTGGATCTCCTCAACTCAATCCTCACTCATATACTCACTTCTCCATATCTAACTGCAAAATAGGATCTAAAATCTCTTTTGCACGAGAATGCGGTATCGAGATCTACCACCTATTCAATTGCATTGAATGGGTTGTCCTAGATCAAGAATGGATCTAGATCTCATCCATTCAAACATTAATGGCCGCTCTTATCTGCAGCCTGCACAAAGGCACGGCTTCCTAGATCAAAAGCTTAAACATTTAATTACATTAAATTCAAATTTCAAGTGAGGCTACGCCTCTCTTGCTTGGATACCTTGGCTCGTATTGGCTGGCTGGTTGGCTGGCTGGCTGATGGAGAGATGCTCCTGCGTCAAACTCCTCAGCTACAAAATCGTGAGCTCCTACTCCATGCAATTTCCCTCTAAGCTGTTGGAATCCTCCTGGATCCCAAAATGGATCTTTGGAGCTTTCCATCTGCTCCATCTTCCTGTTGTTACTTGATGTTGCTGCTCTGCTTTACTGTGGTACTTCTCTCCTTCTGCTCAGTCTCTCCTCGCTGGCAGTTTTTGTTGATCGGATCATCAGCTCCATGATATCTTTGATCACTTCATCCAGCTGTTCCAGTGGTTGGTTTTGTTCATGCAGTCTCCTCAGGCTGCGCAAAGTTTTGGAACATGGAAGATCACCATGATCTCCATGCCTCATCATCCATTCCCAGCAGCTTGGAATCCTCCTGGATCCCAAATAAGTCTTTGGAGCTTTCCATCTGCTCCATCTTCCTGTTGTTGCTGATGTTGCTGCTCTGCTACTGTCGATGCTCTCCTTCTGCTCAGTCTCTCCTCGCTGGCAGTTTTTGTTGATCGGATCATCAGCTCCATGATCTCTTCAATCACTTCATCCAGTTGTTCCAGTGGTTGGTTTTGTTCATGTAGTCTCCTCAGCTGCATAAAGTTTTGGCACATGAGAAGATCACCATGATCTCCCATGCCTCCTTCATCCATTCCCAACTTCACCTGTTGGATGTGCATGCCCTGCACTTTTACCCTCTCTTCCAGGGCTTCTATCTGTTCCCACAGATCAGCAAACCAAATGTTGTCTACCCCTTCTTCCTCTGCTTTTGAAACCTCCCCTGTTGCAGTCTTTTCAGCTTCCTGGATGAAAATATTGAGCCATTCCTCAGAATGTTCATCATCCTCTTCGTCTGCTCCTTCGGCTGTCAGCTTGAATGCTACAGCTTCCTCAGCTTCTTGGCTGAAGTCATTGAGCCATTCCTCAGAATGCTCACTCTCCTTTCCTTCTTCTGCTTTCAGCTTCAGTGCTATAGCTTCTTCAACTTCTTGGCTGAATATGTTGAGACATTCCTCTGAATGCTCATTCTCCTCTTCATCCGCTTCTTCTTGTGCTTGGGAAGTCTCAAACACCTTCTCCAATTCTTCTTCTTCCCTGACATTCATCGTCAGCTGTGGCTGTTCTTCTGTTGTTGCCGCATCATCTGCAAAACAGAATTTTGCCTCCTCCTAGGAAAATGGTAGGAATATTCCAAATCCCCCAATCATCAGAAGATTTCTCATATCTTTTGTCAGCTGCATCTGCTGATATAAATCCATCTCTGAATTTATGAGACCCTCAAACAGTCTCATATTCTCTGTCAGCTTCTCGGGCTGATCCAAATTCACCTACTCATCCCTACCCACCTGGCAATATGGGATGTCTTCACTGCCCTCCAGGCAGTCTTTGATATCCCGCAGCAACCTCATACCATTGCCCAGATGGCAATGTGAAATTCCCTGGCTGTCCTCCTGACAGTCTGTGAGATCCCGCAGTGATCTCAATTCATTGCCCTCCTGGAAATTTGGAATTTCTTCTCTGCTCTCCTGGCAGTGCTTGAGATCATCAGCCGATCCCAATTCATTTTCAAAATCATCGATACTTTCCCCAGTCTCAGGTTCGCATACCTGAACCATCTTCTTATCCTGTCATAGCTTGAATTCGATCCTCGTGATTTCTCTCTTTATATATGCGAGCTCTTCATCTATATCTTCTTGGCTCCATAGCTCTTTCCTCCCAGCATACCTACAACCTTCAGTAGCCATGTTGTTGCCTCTGTTTTCCTTCCTCGCAAATCTGCTACTGTCACTCTGCACTAAGAGTTCTACCAGCTTCATCCTCCTATGGTCTCCCTGACTGTCTTCCGGACTGTTGCCTCCCTGCAAACAAATCCTTACAGAGTCTCCAACTCTCTGTCTTCTTCGACCTTCTCTCCTCTGCTTGAAATATACAAACAGAGTTCCTGCTCTGATACCACTTGATGGCGCCATGCTCCTACATACCCCGCAGGGTCTCTGTGCCTGACCTCCCGGTCTTTAAGGATCGTTCAAAGTTCACCTTTTGAGCCGGATCAGCTCTTTGGATTCCTCCGTGGAATCTCTCTTGAAAAATCCGATCCACAGGTCTTTTCTTCGCCCTGTCACGGCCTCTACACGCACCTGTGACTTTTCCCGATCTTAATTTTGGGGTTTTCAGGGTTTCGACCTTTCCGCTGTCAAGAGTTCTTGTACTCTCGAATCCCTGATCACCGATGTGCTCTCTGCCCGGCCTTAGCCCCTCCTGGCTATGCCCTCTAGTCCATGTGTCCGCCCTCCATAAGACCGCAACCTTATATCCTCCTATCGGGGTTTTGGGTTTCAGTTTCTCGATGCTCTCCAATCCCCGTTAGCCCTCCAGGATAAACTCTTGGCCCACGTGACCCTTAACTCACAAGACCGCAGCCTTGTCCCCCATTGGGGTTTCGGACCTTTCAATGCCAAAATGCAAACGTCCTCATGATTCGCGATCCTCCGATTTCCCGACGCACTTTTACTTCAGCTAGCCCTCCTGGCTCAGCCCCTGGTCCACGTGACCATTACCCCGTGACCACAACCTTACCCCTCGTCGGGGTTTTGGGGTTTCCAATGTCTAAATGCATATACCCGCGGGATTCCCGACTCCTCGAATCCTTACTGGCTGACAGCTGGCCCCCACACAACGGAGCTCTCCCCGTTCTCTATTCTACTGACAGTTGGCTCCCACTCAACGGAGCTTCGCGGTTCGCGATTCCAAAATGCCAAAACCACTTGTCTACGGGATCCCCGATATCCCGATGGCCCAAACACCGATCAACAACTTCCTATTGGGACTTTCCCCCGATGTCACCGATTTATTCCACGCGTCCCCTCTGATGGACGGTCCTGATCTCTCCGGGATTTTGAGACTTTTGATGTCCCAATTCTTTCAACCTTAGGAACTCCGATCTCCTAAGTGTCGATATGCGGATGATCACTCGATCTCTTCCACGTGTCTCTCTCCAACGGATGGTCCAAATCGCTCTGGTGTTTCGAGACCTGAAGTGTCTCGATTTTCTTGTCCTCGAGAATCCTGATTTCTCGATGACTACTATCCCGATGGCTATGCCCCTTGTCAGGATTTTCTGCCTCCTGTCCACGAAGGTAAACCTCATGCGCCTTCTATCCAATCTGACGGCTGATGGGTATCCGCTCCAGATCTGATGGTGCAGATCGTTTCTTCCCATGTGCTTCCTCTAATGCTCTCTAGACGTGAACTCTTCAACGGTCCAGGTTTCGTCTCCGGCCGAATCTGACGGCTATTGTTTCTCCTCTTGAACTTCTACGCTCTCTTCCCAGACTTGGAAGAAAAATTTAAATTCCTCAAAGGCCTCGACCTTTGTCTCGTCTCTCCTCTGTGAGCTCTTCAACTTTGAACCTTGCCACGCATATGAAATGCTAACTCCTCCTGAGCTTTATTCCTTCGAATCCTCAAAGGATTCTTTTGACCTCTGTGCCTCTGCAAAGTCCTCTCATGCACATGTTGGTGCTATCTCTTCTAAGCTTCTGCAACCACTCATACCCCTAATGGATTTTGTCTTTCTTCTCCCATAGATGGAGAATATAGTGCCTTCCTGGTTTCCTACTCAAGCAACCTCTTGTTGAGTCTTTCTGGGTGTTCAACAACCCAGTGAAGATCCCTTAGTGGATACTTCCTCCACCTCCAGAACTCAAAGAGTTCTCTTCTCCTGTGCCTACCTGCACACAGTCTCAATGCCCACCTGGCATAGTTTCCCTTTCACAGAACGTTCAACACTTTTGTCTTCCTGTGTGCCTATGCACTTGCTCGATGCCCTCCTGGCAGAGCTCTCAGAATCCTCAGTGATTCTACTTCCTTTGGACTCACAACAGAGTTCCTTCGTCAATGCACCATTGTGCACACGCTCAATGCCCACTTGGTAGAACTCTTCAGAATTCACAATAGAATTTTTTCTGCAACTGTGTCTCTCATACACAACTTTGCCTCCAAGGTATTTAGCAACCTTGAGGTCTTCCTCCTGATTTGTTGACTCCAGTTGTGCCGCAGGACGTCTTTGTCTGACTCTGCAGAGTTCAAAAATGCATCCTCTGTGCACGGCCCTCAGAACCCGCAGCGTTCTATCGCACCCTCCTGGTGTGAATCCTCAAAGACCTTCACCTGAAATCAAACAAACTCCCTACAAATTCCTAACATACATACATTCACAACATATAAAAGAACACACACAGACATCCACATAACACAGAATGACATGCAGGAAAAACTGCTTCTGATTATATTAAAATGGAAAATTCCTGTATTTACAAAGGTGTTCTCGAGCTCTCTCTGGCTCTCCTCAACTCTACCTCTAACTCTCTAACTCACTTATCCCTTATCTAACTACCAAAATGAGATCTGAAAATCTCTTTTACCTGAGGGGATCTTAGAGCGCTTCCCTCCAGATCTACCTACCCTATTCAATTGCATTGAATGGGCTATCTAGTCCAGAATCAGATCTAGATCTCAACCATCCAAACATTAATGGCCGCTCTTATCTACAGCCTGCACAAAGGCATGGCTTCCCAGCTCAACAGCTTAAATATTTAATTACATTAAATTCAAATTTCAAATGAGGACTGTGCCTCTCTTCAGCTTGAATGCACACGCTCGACGTGGCTAGTTGGTTGGCTGGCTGATGTGGAGAGATGCTCCTGCATCAACATGTGTCAAAAATAGAATGCCCGGTATGTGGTATCAGTAGATATCGAACCGATCAAGTAACAAAAATGGTCCCTCAAAAGGTTCTCCGACATATTCTCATAATTCCACGTTTGCAGTGACTATTCAAGTGCCAAAGCATAACACAGTTTATGGATTACCATGCATGAAATATAATTGAATATGGAGTTCTTCTAATGCCTGCAGATGGTTATGCATTTAAGGAAATTGCTACAAAATGACCAGAATTTACAAATGAACCTCGTAATGTTAGGCTTTCATTGGAAACTGACGATGTTAATCCATTTGGAGAGCTTCGGTCTATTTTCTCAATGTGGCCTATTTTTGTTATCAACAATAACATTCCTCCTTGGATGTCAATAAAGATGGAGCACATAATGTTGACAATGATTATTCCAGGTATTTGTTTACATTAATTTTTGAATTTAAAATTTTCATTTTTCTCTTTTTTTGGATAACATCTTTTATTTATTTATTTATTTACGTATATATACATACCATGGTAGTAATTTCAAAAAAATAGGTAAATACCAAGTTAAATATATGAATGTGTATATCGAGCCTCTTATCGACGAGCTACTAAAGTTATGGGAGGTCATCACTATGTATGACATCTGTAAACCAATTGGGTAGAAGAGATTTCAATGTCGTGGAATACTTTTATGGACAATTCATGATGCCCCATGACTGACATATTTTTGTGGTATGTAACATTCCATATTGCATGCTTGAATAGTATATAATTAATTGAATATATCATGCATTTTGTTTAAATAATCATTTTGTATATATATTACTAATTCACATTAATCCATCTGTTACAGGTCTTCAAACAAAGGGTAAATTTTCATGTCCAGTTTGTGGTCCTAAGATGAAATATCGTTGGTCAAATTTTTTAGGAAAGGAGGTGTTTGATGAGTATAGCCACTTACTCTCTAGGAACCATAAGTATCGTACTACTGAAAAATATATTTTCAATGGGAAACAAGAGACTGAACTAAAACCACAAAGAATGACACCTCACCTATGGAAGTTGGCATATGACAGAATTAATCCTCGAGGTACGCATTTGTTTTATGTATCATAAATGGAATCATGTTTTGAAATTTTATTTTAATTATTAATTTTATTTTACCTCATTTGATAAATAGTGTTCTGATTTTTTTTATGCTTCATCAATGTCGTTGTCATGAATGTAGTAATAATGGGCTTCCACGAGGAATGAAATGTTATCCCACTCAATTCATTAGGTTTCCATACTATAAGGACCTAAAAATAGTTCATTTATTTCATACAATTCATATCGGGAATAATGTGACATAAACATTATGGTGAATCATAGATAGCAGGAGGGATAAAGAAAAAATTGTCAAAATTTGTAATGACATTTGGAAAGCCAATCATGCAATAAAAAGTGTGATCCAATCAAATAATTATGGAGACAAAAATAACCTTCCATGGTTATTAACATAGAAACAAAGCAATGGTGTAAAAGAGGTCATTCAAAAAATTAAATTTTCCACAGGTTTTTTTTCAAACATAAAGAATATTTTAATGAAGAAAGTTGAATTTGGTGGGGTAAAAACACATGATTGGCATACCTTCAATAAGGTAATTAATCATTTTAGTTTTCATATTTATATATTGGTCATATACATTTTTTGAGATTTTTTTTTCTTCTAGTTTTGAACAAGTACCGATTTGTTTTTAGTGTTACAGTATGTTCTACCGCTATCTCTCCCAAATGACTTTGACAACATTAACGTCAAACAAGTTATATATGATCTTGGAAAATACATGAGGTAAGTAGCTACAATATATATGCAAAAAAAAAGACATTTTTTTGTTGTACTTAATGACATGTGTTTTACTTGTAATGTAATATGTATTTATATGTTTTGTTGAAACATGTTATTTTCTTGCGTCATGATATGTAGATGGTTGTCATTGAAAGAAATCCATGAATATGATATAAAGTATTGGAAGAGAGAAATACCTCAGCTAATGTGTGAAATGTAAAAGTATATACCTCCAACATTTTTCAATGCACAATAACACTACCTCATACACCAAGTTGAGGAGATTGAAATGTGTGGACCTGTACACACAAGGTCATTATGGATGGTGGAGAGGCGATTGAAATCATTGAAGGCTTTGGTTAGACAAAGAGCACATCCTGAGGGTTCTATGGTGGATGGATTTATGGTATATGAATCCATGGTGTATATTAGTCAGTATCTTCCTAAATTAGCAACGCAAGCTATGCATGCAGTGGATTGCATTTGGGATGTGAACTCCATCAAAAAATTTGAAAGGGAACAACTATTGGGGAAAGGTACAATGAAGAAATTGAGAGGTAATTAAATTGTGGATATTTTTAATAAATGTAACTTTTTCATTTTTTTGTGTATATGATCATACTCATTTAATATTTATTCTTTCATCATTTATTAATATTTACCATGGTTATAACTAATATTTAATATTGGTGAATTGTGATTTTTTGATCAGTCAATTGCTCAAGATTGGGATGCACTACATTTATACATTGCAAACAATCTTGACTGGATGAAGGTATGGATTGATAGATGTAAAGAACGTCATGGTGGTAGGTTATCATGGAAATAATTGTCTAAATTGGTTATAGAAACTCATAATAATGGAGATTATGATGTTACGCAGAGGAAAATAGATTTATCATATTGTTTGAAAGATGGAAAGGCAAGAAAATTCACCCATTTTATTCAGTTATTTTATATTATATTAATGTGACTATAGGTGTGTTTTTTTCATATTATAATTTCCAAGTTATATAAATTTGTTCATTATTAATTGAAAATGCATCTTTTACATGTCTAGCATATTGCAGTTGAAACACCACAAGGCTATGTGGTGCAATGGTCATAAATTTCGCATCAAACAGTTGGATGAAACTAGAAATTTTTTTGATAGTGGGATAACTACAGTATTCCAGGTCACTAATGTTTCCTCTAGGAGTGAAAAATTTCCTTGAGAATCTAAAAATAGATACTATGGGTTTTTGAATGATATAATTGAGTGTGACTTTAATTCCTTCAAAATTGTTTTGTTCGATGTCAAATGGTATAGGTTACGAATGCATGAACATGATGAGGAAAGAACCATTATTCAACATGCCAATAGATTTCTGAAATTAAAACAACAATTTTGAAAAAACAAATGACCGCTATGTTTTTCCATGTCAATGTGAACAAGTCTTTTACTCAAAGGTTCCAGGTAAGAGGGATTGGTCATTAGTTTTTAGATATGATCCAAGAGGAAGGYCAGGAAATTATATTGTATATGACGAAGATGATATTGAAGAATAAGATGATGTAGAGCTAGAGCAGGAAGAATATGGGTCAACAAATGAAGAAGACGAAGAAGATGAACCAGACACAGGAGACAATGTGCCAGTTCTTGATGATGATATCGATGAAGATATCCTCGAAAATTACATTGATGATGATGATGATATAATCAATCCTTTCAACATTGTTTCTGAACCAGATGCTGATACAGATGTCGAGTTGGATGATCAAGAAGAAGATACAAAATAAATATGATACAAATGTTGCGTTGGTCTATGAGGTACGCAACTAGATATTTTAATTTGTATGAATTTTTCTCTTTAAATAATTTTTATGTGGGTTAATTACATGTTTTTAAGTTTTATTTCATTTTTATTTTGGTAGTTTCTATGCATGATTACTATGTTTCTTTTCTTTGTTTTCTATTTTATATATTGGGTATTGGGGAATTGAGAGAGATGTGAGGGGGGGGGAGGGGCCATATAAGCTTCCACCTTCACATGGTTGGCCTCGTTTAGTAGAGAATAAATTATTCTCGAAACCAATAGAAGTTCATTCATTCATATTTATACTCAAAGATCACTCACAGAACCACTCTATATAATGTCTCATCTCATCCTCGTTTCATTTTAATTTTCTGATCGGTCAAATTTTAAAGGAAACAACTATTAAAAGACATTGTACCAGGGCTAGAGTACATGATGGGCAACAATGACCTATGAATGGGGCCAACGTTGAATTTTTTTCAAAATGTTTCTAGATGAATTGAAATTTGGCATGGATACTCTATTCACATTTGACATGCACTGAAATTTGACATGGATAGTCTATTCCATGTCAAATTTAAAGATAGTTCCAACAAAAATTCTATATAAGGGAAGTTTCATGTCAAATTTAAAGATGTTCTGAGAATGATTTTATAGAAGGGAATGATGAATGATGACAATGAGAGGTGCATCATGATGAACGTTGATGAAAATGTGGATGATCACAAAGATTACATGGGGACATCATACATCCTTGAGTCTTGAAACCCTCCCATACTATCAAGGAATGTGTCTAGTCTAACCATGTCAAATTTTGATGCATACATGAGTCGGTGCAAGATGACATTTGTGATGGGTGTATTGGAAGTGCTATGACATTTCAAGAGAGTTCCGAAAAATATTCTATAGATGGAAATGAAGAATGATGACAATGAGACATCCATTATATTGATCGTTGATGCAAACATGGATGATCTGAAATATTATGCAGGGACATCAAACATCCTTAAGTATCAAAACCCTCCCATACCTTCATGGAAACTATCTAGTCTAACCATGTTACATTTTGATGCATACAGACACAGATTGAAAACATTTCAACGTTGGCCCCATTCACTACTCATTGTGCAGGGTCAGTGAAAGAAATTTGTGATGGGTGTATTTGAAGTTCCATGTCAAATTTCAAGATAGTTTTGAAAACAATTCTATAGAAGGGAATGAAAAACATTGGCAATGAGACGTGCATGATGAACATTGATGAAAATGTGGATGATATCAAATATTATGTGGGGAAATCATACATCCTTGAGTCTTGAGACCCTCCCATACTGTCAAGGCATGCGTCTAGTCTAACCATGTTAAATTTTGACGCATACAGGAACATATTGAAGAAATTTCAACATTGGCCCCATTCACTACTCACTACGTGGGGTCAGTGCATGACATTTTTGGTGAGTCGATTGGAAGTTCCATGGCATTTCAAGAGAGTTCCAACAAATATTATACATATATAAATGACGAATGATGGCAATGAGACATCCATTATGAACGTTGATGCAAACATGGATGATCTCAAAGATTATGTGGGGACATCAGACATCCTTGAGTCTTGAAACCCTCATATACCATCAAGGCATGTGTCTAGTCTAACCATGTCGAATTTCGATGCATACATGCATAGTTTGAAGAAATTTCGACGTTGGCCCCATTCACTGCTCACTGTGTGAGGTTGATGTAAGATGACATCGGTGATGGGTGTATTGGAAGTGCGATAATATTTCAAGAGAGTTCCAAAAAATATGCTCCATGTCAAGTTTCAAGATAGTTCCGACAATAATTCTATAGAAGGGAATGACGAATGATGACAGTGAGAGGTGCATGATGAACGTTGATGAAAATGTGGAAGATCTAAAAAATTATGTGGGGACATCATACATCCTTGAGTCTTGAAACCCTCCCATATCTTCAAGGCATGTGTCTAGGCTAACCATGTCAAATTTTGATGCATACATGCACATATTGAAGAAATTTCAACATTGGCCCCATTCACTGCTCACTATGCAGGGTCAATGCATGACATTTGTGGTGGGTGAATTGAAGCTTCTACGACATCAACTCGACTTGGTAATTCAATAATCAAACCCTCCTTAAGTATTATGCAGGAACATCAAACATCCTTAAGTATCAAAACCCTCACATACCTTCAAGGAAACTATGTAGTCTAACCATGTCAAATTTTGATGCACACGGGCACAGATTGAAAACATTTCAACGTTGGCCCCATCACTTCTCACTGTGCGAGGTCGGTGGAAGAAAGTTTTGATGGGTGTATTTGAAGTTCCATGTCAAATTTTAAGATAGTTCTGACAAACATTGGAAAGACTACTACATGGTACATAGAATATATCTACATCATCTACATGCTTAGCCATTCACTAGTCATGTCTTAGGCTTGAGCTCAACACTATAAGGAATCCATACTATCATGTGTACATTATTTATACATTGAACCATTTATTTAATCTCACTTGGATCATCTCCTATCATTATAACCTTGTATTTACAAATCATACACAATCTAACTCGATACATTCTAGGGGTCAAAACCAAGGTATTCCATGAACATGAATAGTTGGTGCAATGTTGTGATCAAAAGACCTTATTTTTCTTTCCAATGGCTTAATAAGTTTTGTACAATTTTTTTACTAAATATTTGGGTCAACACAAGCAAGAGACAACTACTCCATTTTAGATTTAACACTCAGACATAAACATCTTTCCATGCTACATAAATATTATTCAGCTAAGAAGCCATGAGTGTGGGGTATCTATTCTATCAAAGTTACCTAGGACTTGCACCTAGCCTCACCCATTTTCACAAGCACATACATAAAATTTAATATGTGTAACTCCTAACAATCCCTACAAGCCTTAAATCCTTACCTTAAAACCCCTTTAAAACCCATAACCTCAATGACCCATATCCATTGAAATCTATAATTTGAAATGCAACCCCTATAAACACTATTATTCTAATCCCTAAATTATAAAATCATTAACTCATAACCTCTATAAACACTATTATTCTAGTCTCTAACTACTAAAATTCTAAATTGTAATGAGCTCTAAACTGCTATGAACCATAACCCTATGGCCTATCATCCCTGACATATAATACCCTTGACTCATACAATCCCTAATCCATGTAAAACATATAATCCTAAATTCATGTACATGTACTCTCTATAATTCATATCTCTCTATCCTCATAAATTCTTATCAACATCATCCTTTAATTACTATCACAACTAACCCTTAATTATTACAATTTCTAAACCCTTAACCTCAAAAATATATAATGCAAAATTTGTAACCCCAATAATTCCTACAACCCATAAAACCCCCTAAGGAATATAACATTTAACATGTATAATCCCTAACCATTATAGCCACTTACCCTAAAACCACTAATAACTACAATTCCAAATCTATATATCCCTTAGAAAATCTAGCTTATAACATATAACATTGAACCCTTGACCCTCATAACCCTCTTATACCTAACCCCTATAACCCTTAACAAATAACCCATCTAAATCTTATGTTATAACTCCTAATACCTTAAAAATTTAACGTGTATCACTCCTAACCTATAAAACTTATATAAATCCCTTATGACCCCTAACCATCATCCCTTATAACCTCTAAACCATCTAATCCTTAACCTCAATGATAATCCCTAACCCATATAACCCATATAATTCCTAAACCCCAACCTACATATAATTTATATTAATTTTAATTTATATAATTTATATTAATTATATTTATCTTTATAATTTATACATTTATATTATATTTTGTTATAATTAATATAATATATATTATATTGTTTAATATGAAATAACAAAATATAACAAAACTTGAACGAAACCAAACCTGCTAGCCTATAGTGCAAGCGAAAGAGACCCAGGATACCCTAGCTATCCCACAGTGCGAGTATAAGAGGAGACCCTAGCGACAGAAGATACACTAGAGGACAAATGTGAGTGATAGAGGATACACTAGCTAGCCTACAATGCGAGTGACATATCCATATACCCTATCTATCCCACAGTGCGAGCGTAAGAGGAGACCCTAGCGATAGAGGATACACTCTAGGATAGTGTGAGTGAGAGAGGATACAATAGCTAGCCTATAGTGTGAGCGACAGAGCTGGATATCCTAGCTATCCCACAGTGCGAGAAAAAGAGGAGACCCTAGCGACAGAGGACACGAGCAATGCCTCCAAAATTATTAATTTTTCCTTTTACTATGGAGGCTCAAGTGAATGAATTGGTTGGTTCATTACAAAGTTTCTCTGAGTTTGGTTACAATTCTTGATGCTATAAATTTCAGCCCTGATGAAGCTTTGATCTTCCACCTTCTTTTTTGAAATCTCTTTCCAACATCACCCCTTGACACATACTGATATTTATGGTTAGAGATCTAAGTTTTGGGCGTATGGGGACAATTTTGGCATGATGGAACTCAACCCTATGGATGCATTTTTTTCTTGAATACCAAGATACATGACAATGAAACACACTTCCTAAATCTATTTTATAATCTTTTCACATCAGAGTTGGTATTTTAGATTGCATCCAAGCTGTTTGAATAAATGTCTCAATGAAAATTCCTAGATTCACACAAAATCCTTAGGAATATTTGTTTGCAAGTTGGTTTATATTCACATTAGAAAGTGGTGTATGCTTGGAAATACACATTCTCTATTATGAAAATAAATTTAGATATTTGTGTTTAAATTTTTTATTTGTTTCGAGCGTCAAGTTGATTATATAAGGTTGCATTTGAATTGTTTGATGAAACAGGTGAATGAAATTGTCTACAATAATGAGCAAACTATTATCATTGATTTGTTTGTATGATTGTGTTAAGGATTAGACCATGATCTGGAACCCTTATCCATTACTATCCTTTGGGGTATTCTTGGTATGTTGATACATGTTCAAGTAAGGGCGCACACTAATTAAAGTTGTAACACAAAACACTTGCAATTTGTACCAAGCAACCAACCTGTAGGAGGTACCTATTTTACTAATTCATTTGTTGCATATAAAAGGTTCTGTATTGTTGGAGTTTATTCCAGCCTCATACCCTATTGGTTTACCTCTTATTTGAGCTAGAATGAAAACTACAACATTCAAACCTCCCTTTCTCCCTGTATTTTATTCCAGCCTCCCTTTCTATGTGTTCATTCCCTCCCTCTTGGCCTCCCTATATTATTGACATCCTCACTTAAAGTCACATTTGGTGTGCCCTTGTTGTTTCTACCTCACCTTGATTATTTCCATGTCCTTGTGGTCTTGAATATTTTATTTTCTCATGGCCCTCATATCCTTTCTATTTATTTATTAAGTTTTAGTTCTTAATTCTTATTTCTTTCTATATTTAGTCACCTATCATTCCTTTGTTGGATACTCCATAATTATTCCCACCTTACATCCCACTCTTAGCAAGTGGATCCATTTCCCTCACTATTTCCTCCATCATTTCTACATATTGCATCTTATACATAGCATGTTAGTACCTGACCATATATAATCCATCTTAGCACATCTTGCATCTGATCATATATAATCCCAAAACAAGATTCTACCTCTTGACATGGAACTTACCTAATGATGATGTGCATATTGATCCCATCAAGACTTCATCCTATTTCATAGATAGTATTAACATGGCCTCTAAAAACTTATATAATTATCTCTTTATAGCACAATTTGACTACAATGGGTGGTATTCATTTAGTTACCAATATTACATCGATGCCTCCTCCTCCTCATACAATGCCTCAATGACCAAGTGACATTCTTCCTTGTATTTTTCCTATGTTGGAACCTCTTCCTTTACAATATATCCTTCCTCCTTCCACTCCTCCTTTAACCATGGAATCTATCCCTTCTTTCTCTTTTTCATACAAGATCCCGTAGGTTGGAATTCCTATCCTTATTCGTAGGGAATTCCATCCTACTACATGTCCATTTGATGGTTCTTTCTAGGTAGTCTTACCCATATTTT
Organism: Picea sitchensis; assembly: GCA_010110895.2. Classification (NCBI taxonomy): domain Eukaryota; kingdom Viridiplantae; phylum Streptophyta; class Pinopsida; order Pinales; family Pinaceae; genus Picea; species Picea sitchensis. The sequence continues at coordinate 13,297 of SNQJ01S0095184.1, read as the reverse complement.
TCTCCTCCATTATCGCCTTGATATTATTAGGGTAACACCTACTCTCCTTGTTTTATTCCCCCTTTCCATTTTTCTAGTCCCCTAATCATAGCCTATCATACCTTTATTTTTCATGTCTCTTCTTTACCTTATCCTTAATATTCCTAGGGAAAGGTTTTCCTCTCTTCCTTGTATTATGTTTTCTCTTATTGACCACCTATTTCCTCGATCTGTTCATCTTTGAATGTCTCCCTTTATTTCATTGTCTTAAGTAGGGCTAGATTCAACATGGAATTCCTTAGTTGAGACTGGTCACCACTCCCTTTCTATTTTCCCTGAGAGGTTATCTTTGGTGGTTGCATCTTGTAGCCTATATCTATAAGGTCACCTTAATTTACATGAAATTTCCTTCCTCTCAATGTCGTCCTCCTACCTTCGATGGTGCTTAATTAATGTTGTTTCCTTATGTTCCTTTGCCATCCCCATGCTAACATATTCACCTCATGCCTTCAATGATGCCTTTCAACTAGAATCAATGGCACGTTCTCTCACTAATGTCACCTTACAATTAATATCAGTGCCTTCAATAGTTCCTTTTCAAAATATTGATAATATCACCTCACCATCATCAATTCCTTTGATGGTTCCTTTTAACATCATCACTTCATGTCACCTCACGATAATTACACATCTAATGCCCTCATTAGTTGTAGGCTAGCATTTCTAAATTTCACCCTCCCTCATAATAGTTGTTTCCTCTCACCTCTCTTTCCTTCACTAGTACAACCTTACTATGTTAATCTTAAGAGGGAATTTGAGGAAATAAGTCTTCATCATCTAGACCAAGGTGCAACAACATGTTTTTTAATAAGTGAATATGTTGAAGCTATGAACTACACCTATGCTTACACTACTATATGTTGCTCATCCTTTTCATATAGAAGATGATGCATATGACTATGGGATAGGTATTTTTCTGACACAACAATGTCATTCCATTTTGTTTTATTTAGAGACATTCAATGATGTATTCCACAACTTTTGAAGTTATGATAGAGAGATGTACTCCATTGCTTAAGTAGTTCACTAGTGGAGACAATATGTATAGGGAAAATAAATTGTTATTCAATCTAACCATAAAAAACTACATACCTAGAGAAAAATTGAGAACACACAAAATATGAAATGGAATTTCTTATAGAAATTCCAATTGGTTATCAAACATTTACATTGAAGAGATAACAATGTAGAATACTACTCAAGTCGACCACCAATAACATTCACAGTGGTTCTTAACACAACAAGGTGTGATATAGAACACTATCAAGAGTTCTACAATATACACATAAATTTTGTGAAAGTTTATGCAACCATTCATTAAGGATACCACACTACCTACAAAAGACTTATTATTAATTCAGTTTATTTTCATATGAATAAAGATCTTTTGTATTGACTTGATAGGATGTGCTTACTTGCAAATGAACCTATGGTTTTGTTGATTTGGTAATCTCATTTCTTGAAGTTGATTGGGCATTTTTTCACATCAAATATAGTTGCAACTTTACAACAACATTTTTATTCACCATGTATGAGGCATGATGTTGAGCACCACCTCGGTTTTTTTCTTGCATGTTCAATTGCTAAATTAAGAAATCACCATTTAGGTATGTATAATATTTTGATTATGTCTAGATATTATGGATCTATCAGTGTAGGTTTATGGTTCACCAACGTTGAAATTTTAACATGAATGCATGGTCTTTATCATTGATCTCAGTACATGTAAAGAAATATTGCATCTTATTTAGAATTACATAACTACTAAATTGAAAATTGCATTTTGAAAAGCATATCATTTATTGAGAATTGAATTTAGGACTTTGTATTGTGTTCATATTCATTTATTTTACTTGTTGAGTCATAAAATCATTAGTTTCACGACCACACCTTTTTGAGTAAGCAAGGCCACTAAAAGTAGCGCTTAGAATTTAAAATTGATTAGTAATAATTTTATTTTCTAGGTTGCACACACTAGCTTAGGATTTAGAGCCTTGGAATAGGATTTTGTGAGTAAACTTCTCCAAGGATATTAAATCAATATATGTGTCTGACTAAAGGAGTGGAGAAATCCATTGTATAATCGGTAATATTAGGAGGCTCCACTTACACCGGAGTTAAGCATAAGATCGCGTGAGGTTGGTTGAAGGGATATCCCCTAGATACCTTCTTAGCATCATATATATTTATGGGGATCTATTCGTATATGGGGATCTTGCTAGTACCTTTACCTCTGTGAGAGGTGGTGCTTTCAAGGTTTCAGGCTTTGTTACCCTACCCATACGGTGGATCTAACTTACGACTGTTCTCCTATGCAACGTTTATATCGTGGTTGCTTATTTGCTTGACTTAGGTACCACAGAGGTTACCTGCAGGGGTTATTTTGCAGGTACCTTGGGTCAGATAAGGGTCGGACAACACACAACCTTTATGGAGGACTACCTCTCCGGGGGGATCTGACTGACTAGTTGTTAAGCCCACGAGGGTCGTTATAACTGATTTTGTTACCTCCAATATTTAGCAGAGGAGTCTCAAGCCCCTCTTGGGCAAGGGATACCTACTTTAGAGAGGGAGGCCCCTTTCAACCACTTTATCTTGTTTGTGTGCATATTGGCCTTTTGTTTATTTTACTTTGGTGTGCTCTTTGATTACTAGTTGGCATTAGGATTTGTTTTATTTTATATCATGACCCTTGAGTCATCGTGGAGCTAGACCAGCTTCCCTGCAAGTCTCGTTGCTTGTTACAGTTACCATCGCATTTTGAGTCGTTTACTTCTAAAAGGTGTAAAGTTATCATACGTGGTACATATACCTCCACTTACTAGACTTGTGATCATACAAGGATGACTATTGAATAGAGTCATAAAGATACTGGGAGTCCTTCAACTCCCATACCCACTATATCCAATGATACTCCTTCGACACCTTCAGCCACTATGGTTGTAGTGTCGAAGGTTCCTATCATCACACATGCGTGTGTGTTCTTGAGACTTTTGATCCTATATCTTACTCAGATGCACAAGGACAACCTAAATGGGAACAAGCTATGCAAGATGAGATGAATCATCTTTTGAAGAATCATCTAGTCTCTCCTATAAGGTTTACCTACTTTTTGATAGACAACATAAGTTCTAGCATACTCCTTAGAGCCCTTAAATATGGTTGGCCACCTAAGACTAGCTTGGACAATCTTGTGATCTATTATTTTCCTCCAATATTCCCTCTTGCAACTCCTTGATGGCATTCCCATAGAATATCATTCCTTTAATGATCCATCACACATATCTAAATAATGTTAGTTGCAAAATATATAGGGTGATCTAAATTTCCTTCTCTTGGTTCCACAAGAACCACTCCTAATGCTATGAAAAAACATCTACATGTACATGAAATTTTACATTAGAATTAGGAAACACCAAAGTTATGGAACTTACCATTTTTTGTTTGAGTATATTAAAAGTAGCTTCACATTGAAGGGTCCACAAGAATAGTTTAGCTTCACTTCTTCAAATTTAGGGAGATATAGAGCTTCCTACATTTATCAAACATTAACTTCAACAACCCAATATGTTCCTTCAACAATTTATATACAATTAAATCATCCATATATACCTCCAAAAACTTGTGAATGAAATCTCTAAAGGTTGTAATCACAACTTGAGAAAAGATACCTGGTGCATTCTTGAGACCAAAAGGCATGAAATTATAACCAAAGGATCCTTATTTTATAGTAAAGGTGGTCTTATTATTGTCTTATTTTTCAATTCGTAATTGATATATCTTGAAAAGAAATATATAAAGGAATAATCCTCTTTTCCTACAACTTGATCAATCACCTCATCACTAAAAGGACTAGGAAAAGTATCATACACAAGTAGAGTTTAAGCCTCTAAAGTCCACACAAACCTTAATGTCATGAAATTCCTTATTGTTATGAATAACAATAAGAATGATCTAATTGGATTCATCTACTCAGAATATTAATCGGATTTACAATATTATATCAAATTATTTTTCTACCTTCTCCTTAACCCTGGGATTAAGATGATAGGGTTGATGGTTAACAGGATTAGCATCTGACCACAACTCTATCCTCATCTCCCCAAACTCTTCTTGAATCCCTTTCATATTAGTAAAAATATACATAAACAATTTGTTGTAATCTTTCAATAGGGCCTAAATATTAGACATGGTCTTCTCATCCTTGTAATCTCCTTATAAGCCATTTTACGCCATCATTCAATTCCAATATTGAATTTCTGCAACTTCAAATTCTGTCATTTAGTTTCTGCATTCCTTTTTCCTTAATCTTTACTGTAAATGAACTTTTGGATGCTTTTCTATTTCTTATAAACTATTTATTGAATCTATCCTTTTTTAATAATTGTCTACACAACTTAAATGTAATGTTAGTAATCTCCTTGGTGACATTTAAAGTTTCAACAAAATTTTCAAAAGGAGATAAACTCTTCAAGGTAATCACTACCAAATATTGGACTTGTAGCAACTTATCATTTGTTATGGACAACTTTATTAACATCATAACCTCTCTATTCTTCGAGTGAAATAATTCTTGCCCATTCTCATCATCAGAGTTTCTCCTACCCTTTCCTATGACCAATCCTAACAATCAATTGCATTGGAATGTCATGATCATACGTTGCTTCTAGACATTGAAATTGTGACCATTGGACTGAATTATTACTAGGGTTCAACAATATATACAAGAAATGCAATAGTTTTTCTCAACAAATAAATGTCAAGCACCAATGGAATAATTTAACTAATCCCAAGAAATCAAAATTCACCTCCAAAAATTAGTTGTGTAGACACGTTGTTATACCACCCAACACTATACCTGATGATGCCACATTGACATCAATCGAACACCACCATTATCTTGTTGGGTTCTAGAAGAATTTTTGTTTGTTTAATTGACTCTAGAAAACATTTTTTTATGTAAAAAAATCAATTAAAAATTCTGCTGAAATTCTAAATTAGAAACTTAGTGTCTTGAACTTCGGAAATTTTACCTCTTTCCTAGAGTTTCCCAGATATAGCCCCTGAGAATTTACATCCTTAGGGATGATATGAAATATAATAAAACAATAGAAACAATAGATGATATTTCACTTCTTAACAACCCTAATCTACTAGGCAATTTAAGAGAAAAGATATCAAGCTTATGCCACAAGTTTCAACATTATAGGGAAATCTTATCATGCATAAACTAGATCTGAAAGTAATTTTCTGTCATTGATGGTGTTATATTACGTACAAGAAAACATGTGTTTGTCAGATATATATTCATTGAGTGAGGTGAGTTCAGGTAGAATAGAGGAAAGTGAGACATCTAGTAGGTCTAAAAGGCGAAGATCAACTAGAGGTGAGAAGATCAGAATAAAATTCCATAGACACATCAATTTTTTTCTTGTGAAAGGGGAATCATTTTCTTATGATCATGAGAGAATAGACGAAATCGATGTGTCCTTGAGGTTCAAACATATAGTTAAATGATGGATACCCAAGGATCTTCCTAAAATAAACACTGATTTTTGTGCAAACGAAAGGATATACCGGATTTCTCCATCGTCAATACATGGTTTGGGGCTATTTTTCATGGATGGAATAAAAGTCCATTACAACAAATTAACTGAATTGATGGAGTACATCGGACCCTGCTATATATACAAATATTGGATACGAATATTCCAATATACAAAAAGTATGTGAAGACATGGTTTGGCTGCAAATTATATACAACTAAAAAACAATGATCAAAATAAAGGAGCAACTATCTATATTGATGGAAGGCCAAAAGCAACGGGGAATATTACAGGGTTTATAAACAGTACACGACCTGCGAACAAAAATGAGCGACCCAATTGCATATTTTAGGGGCGTGAAGGAAACAATGTATTTGTATGTGCAATAAAATCAATAGTTGTAGGGGAAGAGTTATTGATTGATTACAATTTGAATCGAATAGATACAAATGTTTCTATTATGGGGGTGGTACGTATACTTGTTTACCCAACCTATAAGCAATGACTCTTATATTTTATGATTTTCATTATGTTCTTTACAGTGTTAATTCATTTGGATAGCTTCGGCATGTCTACTCAGTGTGTCCTATTTTTGTTATCAACAATAACATTACTCCTTGGATGTCGATAAAGAGGGAGGATTTCTCATACATTTGAATTTATTTCTCATGATAATGATTAGGGTTCTAATTTTACTGTAATATGGCAGGCTAATCGTGGTAAATCAAAAGAGGCCTCAGAACATGATGTTGATGATGATTCACTTAGTGAAATGGATTTGTATGAATCCCCCAACCCTATGGTTTAATTAGAAAAAAGATCAATAAAGCAAACAAGGAACTATCTCACTTCTTAGATATTCTAGATCAAATTCCCCAGGTAGAAGAAAGGATCAAATACTTTATGACAAGGCTTAAGACATATAAGGTAATAACCATAATTTCAAGTGGTTTTAGTTTTATGGCATAAGATGATCAATTATGAAAGATTGATTTTTAACTTTTACATTATCCAAACGAAAAAATATTTTCTTTCTTATATAGATATTTTTGGATCATGTTGACACTGAAATGCATGGTTTCAGTAGTAGTGGCACTGCACAGATGCCACAGGGTCCCAACACAAGCCCTTGTATAGCTTCCTGGATGCATTTATTCAAATCTCCACCTTCCACACCATTAGGTGGGAGCCACGACACGCACACAGAGGAAGAGGCCACACAGGTATGCTCTGAAGGTGGTGACGGAGATGAGGTCGATGATTTGAAAAACTATATGGTTTATTTTCCTAAAGAAAGACGTGTGACCAACACATGGACCCTTAAGGGAACCTTTATGGTCAATGAGGAAGGGATTCCATTAAACCAAGTTAAAGTACCAGGTAATTTTTAAAATTTTAATTGTTTCATGTTCTCTATCTAGACAAATATAAATCATCTAAATTAATATTTTTAAATTAATCATCATATAATCATTTTTCATGTAGGGAATAATGATTTTTATAGGTCCTTGGAGAATAAGGCATTGTTGATTTTGGGGCCCACCGTATGGGAGAGGTGGAATTCCCAGAATTCCAATCTCAAAAAAGAATTGATGGATTATCTCGAAAGAATTTTTGGTGTAGACACATTTGATAAGACCTTGGCCACCGCTTTTGTTGGCCAATATTAAAAATATACGCGAGAAACATATAGGAAGCACTTGAAAAAAATGATAGGTATGAGAATCCTCTGATGATTCCAGAGAGGGATTGGAAGGCCATCATTGAGGACACAAAAGAGAAGAAATTCACAGATGGAGGAAAAACACCCTCTGGTCCGAGAAGGTAAATTACAATTTCAATTGAATACCTTCAATTCTTTTTATATGTAAATAAAAGTGTGGTATATATTAACATACTTGAAACTTTTGATGATAGGTTGACTAACACGTCAAAGGAAACAAAATAAAGGCTTTCCAAATGTGGCCAACATAGGCTAGGCCAGGGAGGCTGCTTGAAGTTGCAGTCACGAATTGTAAGCACCTAAATATATTATTTGTATCGCCTTAAATTTTTTAGGTAATTCCAGTGAATAACATTAAAAACACATACTCTTATGCAATGCAGGGTGACGAGTTTGGTACTGAAACCATGGAGGAAGACCTCCATATTCGTTACAGGTATGGATATAAAGTGGTAGTTGAACACCGAAAAATCTTGGGGAAGATACCAAGAACCACTTTGCAGGATAAGGCAAATAAAATTCAATCCACATTAACCTTTATTATTAATATAATACATTCATGTTGGATATTTTTAATATTATTAATTAGGGGAGCATAGTTGTCAACGAACACACTAGTATTGGAGAGCAGTGCGTTGTTAGCAATTTGCAACCAGAAGATGGTTCTCCCATGCAGTCCCAATTTTCCATGGGGGTGCATCCATGTGATGGTGCTACGACTGAGCTGGAAAATGACGGTAATATGGTTATATTTTAATCATATACTTAATAATTTCGTAGTTATACATTTTGTACTTTTATTTATTTTTACTTATACATTTATGATTGTCCTTATAAATTTTGTCATCTCAATGGCAGATAATGATGTAGTTGAGGCTCATACAGTTGAAGAGGAGCATGCGTGGCCAACCATTCCAATGGTGTTGACCAGTGCACTAGGTAAATAATGACATTGCAGGGTTTTTTTTTTTATATTATTGAACTAGTTCAATGATATTTAAAAACTGGCCATTTAATTCTTTTATTTTTTTTCTTTTGTGGGTGATGCCTCATCATAGTGGCATCCATTACACCATGAGTACCCCATGGCTAGGAATTCTCTGTGTGAGAGGACACAATCACAATCATATTTTGAAGAGCACCCAAAGAACGAAGACGTAGATATTGATGAAATGATTAGGAACTATAGAGATCAGAAGAAGAGGCCGGATAAAAGTACTAAATGATGATGTACATGAATATTTTAATAACTATTTAATATAAAATCTGTTTTCACCATATTTCACTCACTCCAAATGGATCAAGGAAACATTTTATTTCATTGTAAACAGTTGTGAATATAGGTATGTATATATGTTTGTTTTTTCTGTAAATATTTCAATAGATTTATATGTTAGGTATTGGGGAATTAAGAGTGATGTGAGGGGGGGGAGGGGCCATAAGATATTTTACCTTCATGTGGTTGGCCCTACTCAGTAGAGAATAATTTATTGGAGTCATTTAATCTTGGAGCAAACCTCCCTCTATCCAACAGAGGAAAAACAAAGTCAATGTTGACTTTGTTCCTACTGCTTCAAATCAAGGGAGGTAGTTTGATCAAATATTAGACGTGTGGCTCCAATAAATAATTATTAAAATAAAGAGGAGCTCATTCATGTATGTTATAACACTCTCGAAAAAATTCATCTTAGAGTAAATAATGCGCTACAAATATGACTTGTATTGATTTTTTAGATATTTACGGAGGTTGAATGATTTTGGCAGGTACTTTAAGATATTTTTTTGTAGATTGAGGGAATCTCAAGACTAACAGAGGGTCACACAGTTGAAAAGAAATGTGTGGGGTCAACCATTCCAATTGTACTATCGACTAGTTTATCATATCAAGTGTGATTTCTCCTTTCAGCATAGTTTACATAGCCATCAATTCTAGTTATGTTCAATTGCTAAATTGAAAAATCACCATTTAGGTATGTATAATATTTTGATTATGTCCTCTAGATATTATGGATATGTCATTGTAGTTTATGGTTAACCAATGGATAAATTCTAACATGAATGTATGGTTCACCATATCCATAAGAAAATGATGGTTTCTTTGTCATCCCCGTGTGTACATTTGGGTCAAATTGTGATGATGCATTCGACACAATTGCCACTTTATATTGTC